>BPLR01012801.1:0-68179 GCA_021605095.1 Caerostris extrusa | reverse complement strand
GAGAGATTCTTTCCCTAAGAGGTATTGTTTGGCGGAAAAAGAAAGTTTAGTTTGTTTTCTCATTCCGGCTACCTCTTAGATGGAAAGATCTTCATTGAACGCTCTTTTAACGCAGATATTACGGTTGATGGTGCGATATTCTAGAGAAATTACAACTTGTTTTTTGTGGTCATCAGTGAATACTGTTATTTCCTTGCAGTAGCTTAGATATTTCTTTGGATTAGATATTGTTTAATGTTAATGACAGATTTGAACAGACTAAATCCAAGCAGGAATTGGCAAAATAATTATGTTGAATAAATGAAAGCATTTACATCATGTCCATAAATTAAAAGGATAATGAAGTTCAGGCAAAGAAAGAGACAGAAACAATACAAATTTGTAAAAGTCTATTTATTAAACAAAGGTAAAGAGCAAAAAAAAGATGCTATATGTTTGACATAATTAATAAAAATTGCAATTTTTACTCCTGGATCAAATTTCAAAAAAGAACCCTATTTACAAAAAACAGTATAACATGGTTAGTATGATGGTTAATATGGAATATGTCTCCCGGACGATGCAATACAGGCCTTACAACGCCTAGGCATGCTGAGTATCAAATTATCAATCTGATCTTGGGGAATATTACACCACTCATCAAGCAATGCCCTCCGAAGTTCCGGTTGACAGGTGGGAGGGGGTTGACGGGCTGCAATTCGTCGGCCAAGCATATCCCACATGCTCTATTGGATTCAAGTCCGGTGAGTATGCTGGCCAATCCATACGGGTGATATCCTCAATTGAAGGCATTCGTCTACAATGTTTGCACGGTGAGGACGGGCGTTGTCATCCATAAACAGAAATTCAGCACCCATGGCGCCCCAAACAAACGTACATGTTGTTCCAGAATGACATCCCGATAGATGTGGCCTGTCATCGTTACACTCTGAACATGCAGGGTCAGTTCTGGAACCAAGAATAATTCCTCCCCAAACGAGCCATCCTGCACCACCGTAACGGTGTCGTTCAATGAAAGATTGTTCTCTTGGTGGTAACGGGCACCTGGCGCTCTCCATATGAACGTCCGGCGAGAATCAGACTGCAATCTAAACCTGGACTCGTCCGGAAGAGAGCATCTGGACCACTGTTTGCGGTGTCATAAATTTTTAGCATGTATTATATTGGTTTGTTAACCAGTTTTACTACCATGAAAATATACAACCGAAATTATAAGAGAAATTTTAAACAGAATTCCTAATGTATATTTAATAAATTTATATAATATAGGTATATATTGATTTAATATATTTATAGAATATATATATTTATTTGATATATTTAAAATACAGGATGATTATAATTGAAGTCCCACTTTCAAAATGCTGTCAAAAAGCACTCGTCACACTGAATTCAAATTTGAACTGAAGATACTTAAAGAAGGAGGAAAGGGTGTGGCAACAAAAAATTTTCCACCGATTTTTCACATTCAATTAGGTATGACCTTGCCGTAGTGGATGAGCTTTCCACTAACAGCGTCACAGCTGTTGAATGACTTGGAAGTCATTTTTCCGTCCAAAAAAAAAAAAAAAAAGAAACAATCAAGCATATTGAATACTACAGTTGGTTTAATGTGCAACTCATGCCAAATACGTTGTCATTTCGTCTCAAAATATCACTGGCAACCGAATTCCCTTTCTTTAGGGCACTTACAGCGCCATCTATTAATATACTTTGGACCTTTTTTTGTTGACGTACAGTTCCTCCCTTCTTCAAGTATCTTCAGTTCAAATTTAAACTCATTGTGACGAGGGGTTCTTTTTTTTTTTACAGGATTACGAAAGTGGGACTTTAATTATAATCACCCAGCATATATTTAATATATATTTTAAAAATGGTATTAAAAATAGTTGGATGTTTGATACTTTAATATTGTTTGTTAAATTACATATTTTTCCTCTGTTTGCTAACTTAAATTGAATAATTTTTTTCCTTTTGAAACAAAAATGTGATAGATAAAGACAAATTAGTGATAGATCCCTTTATTATTTTACTTCTGAATGTTATGTAGAATTCTAAGTATTGTATTATTATAATTTATGTATATCATGTATAATTTATGCATATATAAACAAGTTATCAATTCTCATAATTCTTTATAATCATGTATGAACACGATGTTGTCCTGGTTAGGTTTCGGTGACATTATCTGCAACTGACTCTCATGCAATTAAAACTCCATTGCAAACTTACTTTGGGCCTCTTAACTCTTGAAATCATTCATGAATAATGTTAGTCTTAAGGAATTTTCTGGAGAATTTGGCTTTTGATTGAAATATGGTTTTGAATCACTTTTCATGTTTTGGGTTGGGAGTCCAATATCCAATGGATATAAGTACTCTGTAGTACGTTGATCAATTCCTTCTTTTGAAGTTTCATATTTATCACATTTGGCATTTACCCATGTCTATTGAGCTGTATAGGGCTTCTTATTGTATTTGGAATACTTTTTTATTCTTCATTTACGACTAATATTTTCAAACTTTGATATATTCTTTCGGCTATTGAATGTTATAGTTTTTCTTGTAGAATTTGGAATACTTCATTTTTAATTTGCGACGACATTTATCTTACTTTTGTATATTCTTTTAGAGATTCTTGAACGATTCGTTCCGCATGAAGTTCGTGATCTATTCAACATTGCTATATTCATGTGACTATTGAACTTGGCCATTCTTGTAGTATTGCAATCAATTGCTTCATATAGCCCGTGCATTATTAAACATTGCCATATTTAATGTTGTTTATTCATCCGTTCTCGAGTGTTCACACATGATAAGTATGAAATTTGCCGAGCAGATTTTATTTTTTTTTATATTTTTCTTTCGGAATTTTTATCGAAAACTCGTTTATATTTGTTATTGTTGAAGTTCGTTAAGTGAAAATTTCTTTATTTGCTCACAAGTAATTTATTGCAAATTATCAGGTTGTTAATTAAGTTTATTTTTGCCTATCATTATTCTTTTTCCCTGTTAGAGAGATAAATAGTTCTTTTATTAATATTTCTTAATGAATGTTTTACACAAAGAAAAAAATTACGAATAATAATTTTAACTTAAATCAGGGGACATATAATCACGTATAGTAGATTCTTATTTGGTATTTCATATTTAATATTATTTTGCAGGGTATATGAAAATTGTTTTTTAATTCAAATAACATAATTTCCATTTAAACCGGAAAGCATTATCAAATAATGAATTTTATACCTACTCTAGCATTGCATGCTTATTAGCATCTTATTGTTAATAGATATCATTGCATTTAATTTATATTATGACCGATAATAAATAGGAAAAAATTCTGGTGAATATTGTTGGTGATTTAAAATATTGGACCTTTTCAAGTGAGGTCTTCCATCATTTAAACGACAACTTTTATTCGACTTTTTACAAAGGATTCGCTGAATACCATCTATTAAAACACTGGTTTGCTACGTGCTTATTGCTGTGGTAACTAATACTCAGTGTCCTGCAGTTCTGAATGGACATCACGGACTTGATGGCCGTTGATATGAGTAACAATAACAATATTAAAGTCACTTAGAAATTCACCCTGTTCTTTATTGAATACCTCATCGGACATCGTACTCATTGCCTCATAGTTAAAAGTGAAATGTTATAAAATAGACTGTAAGCCTGGGGGTAGTGTTACACGCTTCAGTAACATATCTTCAAGCTACACGTGTCCCCTGGGTAATGAATAACAACCCTCTTTGGTGCAGCCCACACTGCATGCTTTCGTCCAGGCTTGTTTGTATTGGACTGTTCACAACAAAAAAAAAGCTCAATTGGGCCTGATGTCCCAGTAGCTAGCGCTCTGGTACTCGGTACCACAGGTTTCGGACTCGAGTCCCGGAGGTGCCAACGATGTTTGTAGTGGTTCGGAATATAATTTAAACCGTAGGTCCCGGTCTAATAGAATCGTTGAGCGTTGTGGGGGTTGTGTTACTCGTATCCGTAGTATATCTTCAAGCTGCACGTGTCGTCTGAGTAGTATTAAACAAGAGTAACAGTGGTACAGTCTTTGCTTATGGAATAAAGACTAACAGTCTCTGTATGGCCGGCTGTATTAGAAAAAAAAAGGACGGGCATCCCATGAGTAATCTACGCATGGATGGAGGGAAGGGACAGTTGCTGTTGTGATGGATGTGATGGAGCACCCGTAAGTCTAAGTCGACTTCGCTTCAAGAGGGCAATGCCTTCTGGAGGACTTTTAGAGGACAAAAAATTTCGTATGGAAATTCAGAAAATCACACTAGGTAGTCTGACTCATGAGGCAGGACACTGAACATCACAAACATCATTGAGTGTCCTCGTTTTTCAAACAATGCTTTAAACATTTCCGCCAGCGGAATGAACCTCACCCCTAATTCTCACACCAGCGGCGCGCGTTGACATTGAGCTACGAGTAGGGCTTATGTATCTACTTGAGATATATATCTTAAAATAAAATATAATAAAAAAAATTTACAGTCAATTCCTATTTTTTTTTTTCACACTATTGCAGAAAGTCCTTTATACATAATTCTCATTCATTTTTTGAGTTTATCTGGCGCCTTCTATTGGAAGATATATTTAACTTAAATCTAAAAAAAACTAGATTTAGACTAATTAAATGTAATTACTGAATTAATATTCGAAAAAACTGTATTAACATTCAGTGTCATCCACTACAAATTAAAAAAAAAAAATGCATTTAAACTTGAGTGGATGAATAAAAAGTGTTTTATGACCGATTGGAAATTTGAACAAGATATATATAGGGAGAGTGTGAACTAATAGAAGGAATTGAATAAAGTATTTGGCATTTGAAAACAACTTTTTTTTTTTTACAAAAAGTTTACAAGAAACAAAAATATCCTCGTGCATCACAAAAATATCATACAAAACTTACAGTAGTAAGCAATGGAAAAATCAATAACAAAATAATAAAAACATCAAATAAACGGTAAATTTATAAAGGACATGTGACATTACAAAAAAAATAAATGAAATAAAAGAAAAGATAGACAAAGGATTGAAGTATCGTCAAATTAAGAATTAAAAAATATACAAAAGGCTGTAAAAGCAAACTTTTACTAACAAGTAAGCAAAAATTGGGGATCATTCTACTTTTTTAGGGTGCTAGTTCTTTCCTCAAACTTTTACTAGGATATTCAAGATTGGATCAGCTAAAAATATATGATCGATAACATAGTTTATTATACTAAAAATGTCATTAATATTTAGTGAAATGGCTGCGTTTGTATATCTATTAACTTAATTTAAAATATTACTAAATGTATGACGATGCGATAATGTGTTACAATTATCTTTTAAGTATATGAGTTTTTACACAAAAGAGGCATACCACCAAATACGTCTCCATATATGACACAATATGCTTTTTTAGGACGAAATATTTTTTTAATTTAACTCTCTAAATTACAAAGAAAAGCAATGTAATTTCATAATTCATGACAGTTCATAAAGTCTGTATATTATTCCTGTTGTTGTTCTAATGCAGCTGGCAATACAAAGACAGTTAATCTTTATGCCATAAGTAATGTCTGCACATTTGTTACTCATTTAGCACTATGCAGTGTAGCTTGAAGATAGGCTACGGACGCGAGTCACACTCCCCCGCAACGCTCTACGATCTTATAACACCGCGACCTACGATTTGTAGTAGACCATGTCACCATGGGAACTCGAATCCGAAATCTATCGCACCGAGTTCCAACCACTCTGCCATCAGGCACCATTTATAACATATTACATATAGAAACCCCATATATATATTAATTATCACACGGGGTGATATACGAAACCACAAAAAGTTCACATTTGAAAAATAATTAGCTTTATAAGTATATGTTTTTTTTTGTCATGAGTTTTCCCTCCACACAAGTGCACTAGTATGCAAAAACTGTATACCGCCAAATATGTTTCGTTTCTAACATAATATGCTTTTCTAACTTAAGACATGTGATAACATTTAAAATTAACTCCCTAATGTACAAAGAAAAGCAATGTAATTTCATAATCCATGACAATTCATAAAGTATGTATATTATTGTTGATTCTTATGATTTAAAGAAAAAAATATCTATAAAAAATAATAAAATAAATCATGTTGATTTATTGTAAAAATTTCCAATGAAATTTCTTGGAAATTTTATTTTTTTATTAACACTTTAAATAATATTTCTCTGGACGATTGCAGCGGCCTGATAGTTAATTAGCACTCTGGCCTTTGGTAGCAGACTCATCAGGTTCGAATCCTGCTAGTGTCATGGATATTCGTTACTGGTTCGAAATCCGCGTTATACTATGGATCCCGGTCTAATTAGCCTAAAGAGTGCAAAAAATGACGGTGGAGTGACAAATCAACCATTATAAAATAAAATATTACTTTTTGTGGTGTTTTTTATAATAAACATTCCTTCATTTTTGTGTCATGTGAAAAATTTATATAGAATTTATCAATTAATTAAAAGGAAACATGATTAAAAAAAGGTATTGGAGAATTAAGCCCAAAAGAGTTTCTCCAAAGTATTGAAACAGTCTGCTTTAGCATTTTAACCTACAAAGCCACTTTGGGTTAAACTTTCTTTAAAAAAGAACTAGTAGAAAGAAGTCTGAATCAGACTAATGATAATGTAATGAGTTTTAAAGTCTTACTTATATATCCATTTGCAGCCCAAATGGCAAGTTAACTATACTAAGTCCAATCAATTTCCATTCCTTTTCCAAATTATCCATCATTATCTGTTTTGTCTATTGTAAAATCGTTATTTGTTGGTAATTGTATGTAATCATTATTTGCTAGTAATTGTATTATCTTGTACTTCATTTATACGAAAATTTGCATGGTGTAGTATTAAATTGTTAAATTGTACAGATTTTTCCAATAATACGATTATTTAGCAAATTTATATCTTTAATCGTTATTTGATCATGTCTGAACATGATATTAGGCGATGGGTTTTGTGATGTTCACAAAAATTCACGGAAAGAAAAAAGCAAGAATATTATTATTATTAAGATTATATTATGAACTCCAATTTATGTATTTATTATGAACTACGAAACTTTCATTTAAATAATTGTATTTGAAATAAACAGTAATTTGTTATGTGATATTAATTAGGGTGCATTAAAATAAAAATGAAATATGCAGGGTGATTATAATTAAAGTCCCACTTTCAAAATGCTACTCATCAAAATGAGTTAAAATTTAAACTGAAGATACTTGAAGAAGGGAGAAACGGTATGGCATCAAAAAACGTTCCAAAGTGTATTAATAGATGGCGCCGTAAGCGGCATAAAGAAAGTGAATTCGTCACCAGTGATATTTTTAATCGAAATTTTGGCAGGAGTTGCACAATAAATCAAGTGCAATGTTCAATGTGCTGGATTGTTTCGCTTTTTTGACTTCTAAATCATTCAACAGGTCAGTCATCCATCATTCAATATTTTACTTTATTTATGCTGCTTACAGCGCCATCTATTAATACACTTTTGGAACTTTTTTACTGTCGTACCGTTTCCCCCTTTTTCCAGTATCTTCAGTTCAAATTTGAACTCATTGTAACGAGTGGCTCTTTTTTTTTTACATTATTTTGAAAGTGGGACTTTAATAATACCTTAATAATAATATAATTTATAATACAATAATAGCTATATTTTTCTAGCAAGTCGTGCAAAAATTATAACACCTCTATAATACAAAGCTTATAAATTGCTCGAAAATCATGTATGTATCTAGTTCTTAAAGAACATAATGTTTGACAATTGTTTAATCAGAAAAACACAATACACGAAAAAAAATTGTTACATCCAAACAGAAAGTAATTAATTTCTCCTCGACACAGTAGAAAAGACTGAAAGATGGATCCTTCATCTTTTCAAGATCTTTCTTCATTTCATTCTATTTTTGTTCTCTCATTGAATGGTGTATCTTCGGTTTCGCTGAAGACCATTATCACTCGATTCAGTCACTGCCATCCAGGAAAATCCATGATTAATCAGACGAATCGCTCCTCCATTCTGCGAGGAGAGAGTCTCGTGGAAATGGAATTCATTTCTAAGAACTCCTCGCGGGAGAAGGATGGCGATGCGTTTCCACCTGTCTGCCCCGAATGAGTGAGGGATGGGTCTCCCTCGAGGTGTCACTCGCGATTGATTTAACCTCTCGACTAGAATCAGGTCGTAATGCGAAGCAATTGATCTTAGAGATCGCAATCATTCTTTATATCTACATAAAATATTGTTTTTTTTTAAATCGTGAGGTCGGATTAGCGATAGAATTAATCTGTATTAAAACGGATGTGATATTTTTGCCACAGTGAGTATAAAACAAAGCCGGTTGGAGATTAAATTTATTTATTATAGGGAATGAGCTGTACAGTTTGGTATTAAACAAATGTGAAATGAATTTTACCTACTTTCCTATTTACGATTTATTTAATGAAGTGACAATAAGGATAAACAAAAGTGAAAATAATGATTTTGAGATAATAATCATTCTTTATCTATACGTAAAATATTAGGATTAGGATTATATATATTACAATAATTGTTATGATCTTTTTTGTAATAAGTCGTTAAAAAAAAGATGGCACATTCTACAATGCAAAAATTATTCAAAAAAAGCATTTAATAAAAGGAAAATGATTGTCATCAGTTTTTTTCTTTTCATGTGTCATTGTAATTTCATTGTCATCAGTTTCTCTTTTCATGTGTCATTGTAATTTCATTTTCATGAGTTTTTCTTTCGTCAAACCCGTCAAGTGTCTAGTTCTTAAAGAACATGATGTTTGACGTGAATTGTTTAGTCAGAATAGCAGCAATACACAGAAAATTGTTACATCAAACCATCCAACCAGAAAGTAATTAATTTCTCCTCGACACAGTAGAAAGACGGAAAGACGGATCATCTTCATCTTTTCAAGTTCTTTTTTCTTTCAATCTATTTTTGTTCTCTCATTGAATGGTGTATCTTCGGTTTCGAGGAAGACCACATCACTCGACCCAGTCACTGCAGCCAGACAATCCATGATTAATCCGATGAATCGCTCCTCCATTCTGCTGGAGGAGAAAGTCTCGTGGAAATGGAATTAATTTTTCAAGAACTCCTCGCGGAGATGGATGGCGATGCGTTGCCCCACCCCATCCTGACCAGTGAGTGAGGGATGGGTCTCCCTCGAGATGTCACTCGCGATTGATTTATCCTCACGACTAGAATCAGGTCGTAATGCGAAGCAATTGATCTTGGAGATAACATTGGTTTCTTTATATCTACATAAAAATATTGGCTTTTAAATCGTGAGGTCAGATTAGCGATAGAATTAAACTGGACTAAATAGGAGGTGATACACTGTAGCACTTAAAAAGAGTGAGTAATGAAACTTTCAATAAAATATTTAATAGCGAGGTAGGGACAGGGAACAATTTGTTATTTATTAATTTGCAATAAAAATAATTTAACTTATTAAATTATTTTTATTATTATTAAATTATTAAATTTATTATTATTAATTTTATTATTATTTTATTATTAAATTTAAGTAATTTAATTTAACTATTGAAAATGTGCTGTACAATTTGGACTTAAACGAACGTGAAATGAATTTTTCCTATGTTCCTATTTACGATTTATTTAGTGAAGTTAAAATAGTCATAGAAAAATAGTGAAAATAATGAATCATTGATGTATCAATCATTCTTTTAACTCTACATAAAATAGTAATTTTTAAAATCATGATGTTAGATTAGCTGGATTAAAAAGAATGTGGAGGGGTTATATACTGTGGCAAATGGGTGGATATACTGTGGTACATAAACTAGTAAGTAATGAATCTTTCAATAAAAGAAATAATAGTGAGATAGCATATAGCAGGTTGGCGATTCAATTTAAGTACTGCAAGAAATGTGCTATACAGTGGCGAATTAAACCAAAGGGAAATTTAACTTTTTGCTACGTTCCTATTTGCGATTTATTTAGTGAGGTGAAAATATGATAAAAAATAGTGAAAATGATGATTCTTAGAGTTAAAAAAAAAGTCGTACAAAAAATATAACATATTCTACGCTACAAAGCTTATAAAGTGATCGAAAAACATATACAAGAAGCTTGCACTGGTCTAGTTTTTAAAGAACATGATATTTCACGTGAATTATTTAGTCAGAAAAGCAACAATACACATACAAAACGTCATGATGATTCTTACAGATAATATTCAATCTTCATATCTACATATAATATTATGATTATGATTTATATTACAAGAATTTCTATGATCCTTTTTTGTATCAAGTCATGTAATACATTGGTGACAAACTCTACAATATACTACCGATTATTAATTACTCGAAATACATATACAAAATAAAACTTGCGTGTGTCTAGTTCTTAAAAACATGATGTTTGACAGGAATTGTTTAGTTAGAATAGCAACAATACACAAAAAAAAAGTTACATCAACTGAAAGTAATTAACTTTTCCTCGATACAGCAGAAAAGACAGAAAGATGGATCCTTCATCTTTTCAAGATCTTTTTCTTTCTTTCATTTTATTTTTGTTCCTGGTTTACTCGTAGAGAGCTCTTTGAATGTTATATCTTCGGTTTTGCGGAAGACCATTATCACTCGACCCAATCATTGGCAGCCAGAACAATTCATGATTAATCAGACGAATCGCTCCTCCATTCTGCTGAGGAGAAAGTCTCGTGGAAATAGAATTCATTTTTTTCAAGAACTCCTCGCGGGAGAAGGATGGTGATGCGTTTCCCCCACCTGTCTGCCAGTGAGGTGAGGGATGGGTCTCTCCCTCGGTATCCTCTCGATTGATTTAACCTCTCGACTAAGAATCAAAAGGCGAAGCAATTGATATTGGGGATAACAATCGTTCTTTTTCTCTACATAAAATATCATCTTTTTTAAATCGTGATGTCAGATTAGTGATAGAATTAAGCTGGTTAAATAGGATGCGATACTGTGGCATAAAGAGTGATGAATCTTCCAGAAGATTTGATTGTGATGTAAAAAACAGAGGAGATTTTTTAAAATTACTTTTATGATTAAATGATTAAATTTATTATTATTTTATTATTAACATTAAGAGATAAAATTTAACGATTTTACGAAATGTGTAGTACAGTTAGGGCCTAAATCATTGCGAAAAGATCTTTTCCTATATTCCGTTATTTACGACTTATTTCCTGAATTGAAAATAATGATAAACGCTAATGAAAACGATGAATCTCAGAGATAACAATCATCATTTTTTCTATAAACGAATAAGTTAGGAATGGGTCTCCCTTGAGGTGTGGCACGCGCGATTTATTTAACCTTTCGAATAGAATCAGGTCGTAATGTGAAGCGATAGATCTTAGATATAACAATCATTCTTTTTCTCTACATAAAATATTTTCTTTTTTAAAATTGTGACGTCAGATTGGATTAAACTGGATTAAATAGGATGTGATATACTATCGAACTTAAACGAGAGAGTGATGAATCTTTCAATAAAAGATTTAATAGTGAGGTAGAGCAGAGTTGATTAGTTTAAATTATTTTTGAAAATAATTTAAATTTATTTTTATTATTAAAATTATAAAATGTATTATTATTATTTATTAAATGTATTATTATTTAATTATGAAATTTAACCAATTATATTTTAACTATTGAAAGAAATATTGCTCACAATTTGGACCTAAACGAATGAATTGAATTTACCGACGTTCTTTTACAATTTATTTAGAGAAGTGAAAATAATGACAACATATAGTGAAAATGATGATAAAAAAATAGTGAAAATGATGATTCTTAAGAGATAACACTCATTCTTTATTTTTACATAAAAATATTAGTTTTTTAAATCGGGAGATCTGATTAGAGATAGAATTAAAAACTGTTTTAAAACGGATGTGATACACTGTGGCGCTTAAAACGGTGAGTACCTAATCTTTCAATTTAATAATTAATAAAGTGAGACAGAAAAAAGCAAGTTAGTGATAAAATTTAGCTATTGTCAAAAGTGTTCCCGCAGTGCAGTTTAGACTTAAACGAATGTGAAATGAATTCTACCAACGTTCCTTTTTTTTTTTTGATTAATTTAGTGATGTTAAAATAACGATAAACGATAGTGAAAATGATTATTGTAAGTTAACAATCATTTCTTTATCGACTTCATTCTTTATCATTCATTACGACTTATTTACTGAATTGAAATTCATGATAAACGCTAATGAAAACGATGGATCTCACAGATAACAGTCATCATTTTTCTATAAACAAATAAGTTAGAATGAGTCTCCCTCGAGGTATCACTCGCGATTTATTTAACCTCTCGACTAGAATCAGGTCGTAATGCGAAAGCAATTGATCTCAGATATAACAATCGTTCTTTACCTCTGCATAAAATATTGGTTTTTTTAAGTAGTGAGTGAGATTAGTGATAGAATTAAACGGAATTAAATAGGATGCGATACACTGTGGCACCAAAAGAGTGATGAATCTTCAATAGAAGATTTAATTGTGATGTAAAACAGGAGATTTTTAAAAATTACTTTTATGATTAAATGATTAAATTTATTATTATTTTATTATTAACATTAAGAGATAAAATTTAACTATTTTACGAAATGTATAGTACAGTTAGGGCCTAAATCATTGCGAAAAGATATTTTCCTATGTTCATATTTACGACTTATTTACTGAATTGAAAATAATGATAAACGCTAATGAAAACGATGAAATATCAGAGATAACAATCATCATTTTTCTATAAACGAATAAGTTAGGAATGAGTCACCCTTGAGGTGGCACGCGATTTATTTAACCTCTCGAATAGAATCAGGTCGTAATGTGTGAAGCGATGGATCTTAGAGATAACAATCATTCTTTTTCTCTACATAAAATATTTTTCCTTTCAAATTGCGACGTCAGATTAGTGATAGATTTAAACTGGATTAAATAGGATGTGATATACTATCGGACTTAAACGAAAGCGATGAATCTTTCAATAAAAGATTTAATAGTGAGGTAGAACAGTAGATTAGTTTAAATTATTTTGAAAATAATTTAAATTTATTTTTTAAATTGTAAAATATATTATTATTTATTAAATGTATTATTATTTATTAAATGTATTATTATTTATTAAATGTATTATTATTTAATATAATTTAAGCAATTAAATTTAACTATTGAATGAAATGTGCTGCACAATTTGGACCTAAACGAATGTGAATTGAATTTTACCCTATTCCTTTTTTACGATTTATTTTTGAGAAGTGAAAATAATGACAACATATAGTGAAAATGATGATAAAAAAATAGTGAAAATGATGATTCTTAGAGATAACAATCATTCTTTATTTTTACATAAAATATTAGTTTTTAAATCGGGAGATCTGATTAGAGATAGAATTAAACTGTTTTAAAACGGATGTGATACACTGTGGCACTTAAACGAGTGAGTACCTAATCTTTCAATTTAATAATTAATAGTGAGAAAGAATAAAGCAAGTTAGTGATTAAATTTAGCTATTGTCAGGAATGCGCAGTGCACTTTAAACTTAAACGAATCCTTTCCTTAATTCTACTTACTTTCCTTTTTACGATTAATTTAGTGATGTTAAAATAACGATAAACGATAGTGAAAATGATGATTGTTAGAGATAACAATCATTTTTTATCTCTAGGTATATATAAGGATTAGGATATTATATTACAAACAATTGCTATGATCTTTTTTGTAACAAGTCGTGCAGAAAAGGTGACACATCTAAAAATATAAAACTCATTAATTACACTAAATACACATAAAAACTTGCATGTGTCTAGTTCTTAAAGAACATGATGTTTGAAAGGGAAATGTTTAGTTAGAACAGCAACAATACACAAAAAATTGTTACATTCAA
This sequence comes from Caerostris extrusa, assembly GCA_021605095.1. NCBI lineage: Eukaryota > Metazoa > Arthropoda > Arachnida > Araneae > Araneidae > Caerostris > Caerostris extrusa. The sequence continues at coordinate 54,225 of BPLR01012801.1, read as the reverse complement.
CCAGAATGTAATTAATTTCTCCTCGACACAGTAGAAAAGACGGAAAGATGTATCCCCCATCTTTTCAAGATCTCTTTTTTTTTTTTTTTTTTCATTTTATTTTTGTTCCTGGTCGTTGAATGGTATATCTTCGGTTTTGCGGAAGACCATTATCACTCGACCCAGTCACTGCCATCGAGGACAATCCATGATTAATCAGACGAATCGCTCCTCCATTCTGGGGGAGACAGTCTTGAGGAAATGGAATTCATTTTCAAGAACTCCTCGCGGAAGAAGGATGGTGATGCATTTCTCCACCTGTCTGCCCCAGTGAGTGAGGGATGGGTCTCCCTCGAGGTGTCACTCGCGATTGATTTAACCTCTCGGCTAGAATCAGGTCGTAATGCGAAGCAATTGATCTTAGAGATATAACTATCATTCTTTTTTATCTCTACAGAAAATATCGTTTTTAAATCGTGAGGTCAGATTAGCGATGGAATTAAACAAGTGAGTAATGAATCTTTCAATAAAAAAGTTAATAGAACAAATCAATTTGGCAATTAAATTTAACTGTTGAAAGAATTGTGACCAGTTTGGATCTGAACCAATGTGAAATGAATTTTTCCTATGTTCCTATTTACGATTTATGTACTGAAGTGACAATAGTGATAAAAATAAGAGAAAATGATGATTCTTAGAGATACATAAAATATTAGATTTTTTTAAATCGTGTGAGATTACCGACAGAAATAAACTGTATTAAAACGGATGTAATATATCGCCACGTTTAAAAAGAGTGAGTGAGAATCATTCAATAAAAGACTAAATAGTGAGATAGAATGAAGCAGATTGGCGATTAAATGTAAGTATTTTTAAGAATGTACTAAAGAGTTTGGACAGTAAGGTCGTAATGCGAAGCAATGAATCTTAGGGATAACAGTCAATCTTTATCTCTACATAAAATATTGTTTTTCAATCGTGAGGTCAGTTTAGCGATAAATTAAACTGGATTAAATAGGATGTGATTTACTGTGGCAACTAAACGATTGAGTAATGTATCATTCAATAAAAAATTAATAGTGAGGTAGAACGATGCTGGTTGGCGATTAAATTTAACTATTAGAAGAAATATACTATAAAATTAGGACTTAAAAGAATGTGGTAATACATTTTTTACTATGTTCTTAATTACGATTTATTTAGAGAAGTGTAGGTAAGAAGAAAAATAGTGAAAATAAGGTATAACAATCATTCTTTATTTCTACATTGAACATTAACTTTTTCAAATAGTGAAGTCAGATTAGCGACAGAATTAAATTGTATTAACAAGCATGTTAAATCACATCTATTTAATACAGTTTAATTCTATCGTTGATCTGACCTTTACGATTTAAAAATCCAATATTTTAAGTAGAGATAAAGAATTGTTATATCTCACAATCATTATTTTCACTTCACTAAATAAATCGCGATTAAGAACATAGGATTAATATATTTCACATTCAGTTAGGTCCAAACTATATAAAACGTTCCTTTTCATAGTTAAATTTATTCCCCAACCTGCTGTGTTCTACGTCGCTATTAATTCATTTATAGAAAGATTCATCACTTACGGAGTCATCACTCATCATTCATCACTCATTAAGTGAGACAGATTTATTGTAGCACTTAAGCGATTGAGTAATGAATCTTTCAATAAAAGATTTAATAGTGAGATAGAACAGACCAGATTGGCGATTAAAGTTAGCAATTGTAAAAAATGTACTGTACAATTTGAATCTAAACGAATGTGAAATGAATTTTACCTACTTTCCTTTTCACGATTTATTTAGAGAAACGAAAATAATGATAGAAAAATAGTGAAAATGATGGTTTTAGTTATAACAATCGTTCTTTATCTCTACATAAAATATTGTTTTTTAAATAGTGAGGTCATGTTAGCGATAGAATTAAATTGTATTAAAAAGGATTGTATTAAAAGGATGTGATATACTGCCGCACTTCAACTGGTAAATTCTTTCAATAAAATAATTAATAGTGAGGTAGAACAACTCAGATTGGCGATTAAGTTTAACTATTGTTAGGAATGCACTGCACAGTTTGGACTTAAACAAATGTGAAATTAATTTTACCTACGTTACTAATTATGATTTATTTAGAGAAATGAAAATAATGATAGAAAAATAGTGAAAAGGATGATTCGTTCTTTAGCTCTAATAACAATATTGTTTTTAAATATATATTAAAAATAACTAAAAGGAATTATAAAGGATTAATATACTGTGACAACTTAAACTATTGGTAAATAATCTTTCAATAAAAGAACAACGCAAATTGGCGATTAGTGAGCTTTAACTATTGTAGAACAAAACAGAGTGGTGATTAAATTTAATCATTTAAAAGAATGTGTTATAAAATGTTTTGACTCAATGAATAAAAATGATTTTTTTTTATGTTCATATTTTTAATTTATTTAGTGAAGTTAAGATAATGATGGAAAATAAAGAAAATTATGATTTTAAGGGACATTAATTTGGACCTAAACATTCTTTTTCTTTCAGTTAAGTGAAGTAATTTTGTGATAGAACAAAAAATTCGCCTTTAAATTAAACTAGATTTAAAGCGCGTGTGATATACTGGAGTTTCTCTCACTTAAACGAGCTAAGAATTTTTAATAAAAGAGTTTATGATTTTTTTTTAACTAATTTAAGATTTATTTAGTGTGTGGATTATAACGAATTCATAGTGAGAATGATAAATTGGGAAAACATTATTTCTTAATCTTTTTTTAAATTAAAAAAATTAACTTTGGACGTATGAAACAAAAAAGAATGGCCAATAAAGATTTATTTAATCGGTTTTTAAATTTAAAAAAAAATGTGTTATACAGTTTTGACTAAACGAATATGAAATGAATTTTCTATGCTGGTGAGATGAAAATAAAGAAAATGATTTTGTGTCCCATTTTTTTTTTCATATGTTGTACAATTAAACGCGTTGATAACATACATAAATAAATAATATTCTTGTATAATGAAGATGTAATAATATTTCTCTCAAGTAAAATATGTTTTCCTTCCCTTTTTTCATATGCTGTAGTTGATTTTTAAATAATTGATATAAAATATAATAATATTTCTCTAAAGTGTATCCATTCGTATCCATTCGATTTACAATCTTATTAAAACTAGACGCCAAAAATAACACGCGCAAATATTTAATTTATTTCGCTACTGTAAAATAAAAAATTGACTAAAAAATTTAGAACTGGACAAAAAAATTAAGCTTGCATAAATAGAATAGTTCAAACGGACAAAAAAAAGGATTTAAAAAAAGAACACAATCGTAAAAAATTTCAAAACTTTCTTTTTAAGTTAAAAAAAAAAAAAATTAACGAAAATTCTTAATTTCGTTTGCATCGTTCACTCGAATGTTTACGATAAATGAAAAAAAAATCGAAGAAAAAAAAAACCTTAAACACGAAACATGATTGAATAAGAAAGCTTAAAGAACTGACATTTTTTATTCGTAATTTTTTTGTAGGCGATTATTGAAATAAATGTTTAAAATCGAATTGAACTACAAATTCCATTTCTTTAAAAACAAATTAGAAGAATTTCCTCGTAATTCTTGGCAACGAATCATGTGAAATATATTATCAGACAAAATAAGTTGAATATCTGATTATCATAAATTTTAATTTTTAACGAAAAACAGACGAATTTCATTGCTGACACATTGAGAGATTATTTATCATTTCCAACTTTTTTCTTATTTAAATTTCTTTATTGTGAAATCATAACGTAAATTTAAAAGGTCTTTCACTCCTTATCTCTAAAAAAAAAATAAATTATCATAAGTGGGATATAAAATAAGTGGTGTAAAGTAAATAATACAACTATAAATAGAGGGTGATTATAATTAAAGTCCCACATTCAAAATGCTGTCAAAAAACGAACTACTGGTCACAATCAGTTCAAATTTGAACTGAAGATATTTGAAGATAAAAAAAAAAATGTTCCACCGATTTTCCCATCCAATTGGATATGACCTTGCCGTATTGGATGGGTTTTCCATTCACAGTGTCACAACTGTTCAATGGAAATTTTTTCCGAAAAAAACAATAATCCAGCATATTGAAAGCTACAGTTGGTTTTTAATGTGCAACTCATGCCAAATACATTGTCATTTTGATTCAAAATATCGCTGGCAGTCGAATTTACTTTCTGTATGTCGCTTAAAGCGCCATCTATTAAATACATTTTGGAACATTTTGATGCCATACAGTTTCCCCCTTCTTCAAGTATCTTCAGTTCAAATTTGGACTCATTATGATGAGGGTTTCTTTTTTTGCAGCATTTTGAAAAATAGGACTTTAAGTATAATCACCCTGTATATTCATTTCTTAGTAGTTTTTAAACATTTTGGTATTTCAGTATCCATTTGTAATTCATCACAATCTTATTAAAACTAAACACCAGAAATAACACGCGCAAATATTTAATTTATTTCGGGACAATAAAATAAAAAAAAGATTGCAAATAAAAATTTAGAACGAGAAAAAAAAAAATAAATAGAACATTTCAAACGAACAAAAGGAGTTAAAAAAGCTCAATCCCAAAAATTCTAAATCTTGCCCTTTTAAATTCAAAGGAAATAGACAGAATTCTTGATTTCGTATACTCGAATGTTTACAGTGAATGAAAAAATCGAAGAATAAAATAAAAAAAAAACATTAAACATGAAACATGATTGAATAAGAAAGTTTAAAAAAACTGACATTATTTCTTATTCGGTTTTTTTTCTCTTTTTTAAATTTACTTTGAAGGCGATTATTGAAATAAATTGTTAAATTCGAATTGAATAATAAATTCTATTTCTTTAAAAACTAATTAGAAGAATGTTTTTGTAATTCTTGACAAAGAATCTTATAAAAAAATTATCAGACAAATTAAATTGATCATCTGAGCATAATAAATTTTAATTTTATTAATCAATTCAATTTTTTCTTAATAAAATTCCTTTATTGGAAAATAATAATATATATTTTAAAAGGTATATCATTCTTTATTTCTAAAAAAATGTATAAATTATAATAAATGGGATATAAAGTAGGTGGTATAAAGTAATATTACTATAAATGTACTGTATATATCACTATAAACATATTTCGTGAAGAATTTTATGGTTTTACTGAGATAGCTTTCATTATATAATTATAATCACGTTTATGGTGACATTATAATGTGTAGAAATGATTTTGTACTGTGTGGAAAGAATTTTCAACTGCTATGATGAAAAACAATCAATTTTAGGATGCTGTTTGTTGTATCATTACAACTACGAGCATTTTTAAATAAAAAAAAAATATGTATATATAGAACGAAGTAGACAATTAAATCCAAACAATTTTTTTAATTGTTATCAAATTTAAAAAAAAAAAAAAAAAGCTTTGGAAAAAATTAATTTATTTTTAAATATTAATGAATATATTAAAAAATTTTAATATAATCGTATACATTCAAGAAGGTCTATGCATTTATTTAAAAAGTTAATGGATGTATTCAAAAATGTTAATGAATATTTCAAAAATGTTTATGAATTTATTCAAAACTGTTAATATATATATTCAAAAACGTCTATGCCTTCATTTAAAAAAATGCAAAGTTAATTCAAAAATGTTAATGAATATATTCTAAACTGTTAATGAATATATTCAAAAACGTTTATGAATTTATTAAAAAATATTAATATATATATTTAAAAAATTTTATGCATTTAATAAAAAATGTTTATGAATTTTAAAAAACTGCTTATGAATTTTAAAAAATTAGTGAATGATTACTTTTGTGATGAAATGTTCATTTTCTGCATTCTCACAATTTTAATTTTAAATAAAATATGTCTTCGTTTTTCACAAAGATTTATTTTTTTAAAATCACAAGAAGACGATATAAAAAAGGTATTGAATTTAATTCCTATCTACAGCGTTTTTAAAGCACACGACCTTTTAGGTTTGGTTTGCCGCTCTACGGTCATTTTTTCGACACTTCAGGTTAATTAGACCGGGATCTACAGTTTAACGCGGATCCCGAACCACTAACAAACATCTATGCCAGGATTCGAACTTAAACCTGGGGCACCAATAAAAAAAAAATCAAAATTAGAATAAATTTGGTATTGTTCGAAATAAATTTCTAGTCCATTTAATGGCGTATCTTTTAAAACGAATAAAAAAAGATATTAAAAAACACAAATAAAAACACGACTATTTTAGAATCCTACACACATCTAATGTACTTCACATTGTATAATAAAAAAAAAAGTACAAAAAGTACTTTATATTGTATAATCAAATAATTGCAAATTAATTGTTACGTATTAATAAATTCAAGGGCACAGTTATTGAATTAATTTAAATTAAATTTTCTTTTATTTTACCATTTTTTTTTAAAAAAAAAAAAAAAAAAAAAACCTATTTCATCTAATTAAGAAATAACTTCAGCCGTCGTCTCTTAATTTAATTTACAAAAAAATTATAAAGAATGGATGCCAAACTAATTACGTTCTTAGGTTATGGCAGAACAAATTAATTTATTTAATATGTAACATATTTGTATCTCTCTGTATATATTTTATTTTTTTAATTAAATAAATGTCCATGGCAGATGGCGATTTATTTTTCTCGATTTTATAGTTTCTCGATTTTATTTTTAATTTTGACTTTTATTTAATTAGAAATTGAAATTAAGATCTGGATTCACATGTAAATAAATATTAATTTAAAATTTATTGAAAACATGTAAATAAATATTAGATCGATTGAAAATATAATAACATACAAATATTTTGCTTCTTATACGGTTATGGCAACACAAATTTATTTAATATATAACGTATTTGCATCTAATATAATTCGTATTTTATTTTTTTTTTAAATTAAAAAAATGATCATGGTAGATGGCAATTTTTTAATAAATAGTTTAGATTATTTTTTTAATTATGGCTTTTATTTAATTAAAAATATCAATTACGAATTTTTTTTATGATATTTTGGAGGGAACGTAAATAAACATTAGATCAACTGAAAATATTCTAACATACAATTGTTTTGCTTTTTTATACAGAGAGACTATTATTTATGTACTATTTATTCCTACGTATATTCTTTTAGAGTAATTAGTAAACCTATAAACCTTAATTTAACTGGACAAGTAAAACACATTCAAATTATAGATTAGTTCGAAGATTTAATTTTACTAGTCATATTAATATTATTTCAAAATTTTAAGCATAAATTTATTAATTTAAAAATGTATTTTATCTAATTAAAAAATAACTTCAGCCGTCGTTTCTTAATTTATCTTCCAAAGAAATAAAATTTTTAAAAAAATGGATGCCAAACTAATTTAGTTTTTAGGTTATGGCAGCACAAATTTATTTAATATATAAAGTATTTTCATTATCTCTGTGTGTATTTCATTTTTACAATTAAATAGATGTCCATAGCAGATGGAAAGTTAAAGTAGTTTATTTTTAAATATGGCTTTTTATTTAACTAGAAATATAAATTTTGAAATTTTTTTTTTTTAATGATTTTTTTGGATAAAACATAAATAAATATTAGATAGATTGAAGATATAATAATAAAAATATCTTGCTTTATATACAAAGACATTATTCTTAACACATTCTTGTATTTTATTTTTTTTTTTTTTGTTAAAGTCCCACTTTCAAAATGCTGTAAAAAAAAAAAAAGAACCACTCATCGCAATGAGTTCAACAAATTTGAATTGTATATACTTGAAGAAGAGAAAAAGGGTACGGCATCCAAAAAAGGTTCAAAGTGTATTATATAGATGGCACTGTAAGCAGCATAAAGAAAGTGAATTCGGCTGCTAGTGATAGTTTGAATCGGAACGACAACGGCAGGATTTGCATGATAAACTAACTGAAGAATTACAATGTTCTGATTGTTTCGGTTTTTTTTTTGACGGAAAAAGTGACTTCCCGTCATTCAATAGTTTGAATCGGATTAGGAAACCGGTGGAACCTTTTTTGGTATCATACCTTTCCCTCTTGCTTCATCTCCAGTTTAAATTTGAGCTCATTGTGACGAGTGGTTCCTTTTTGTAAACATTTTGAAAGTGGACTTTAAATATAAAAATTATAAATATTTTTCCTGTATATAAATGTATGTCAATTTAAATGACTAGGTAGTCATTTTCCGTCAAAACCCGGCAACAATCAAGCGCTTTAACAAAGTTGGTTTTTAAATCCTGCCAAATACGTTGTCAAAATTTCACTGGTAGCTAATTCAAAATTTCTTTTAAGCTACAGACCTATCTATTAACACACTTTGGAACATCTTTTTTTGATGACGTATTTTCCCCCTTCTTCAAATATCTTCATTTCAAAACCATGTGCAAACTCATTGTGGAGAGTGTTTCTTTATTTACTGGGACTTTATTTAAAATCACCCCGTATATTCTTTTAGATAATAATAAACCTTATTTAACTATACAAGTAAAACACATTCAAAATTTTTAAGTCGATAATAATAGTTTTGTTGGAAATATTTTAAATTAAACTATTATTAAATTATTATTAAAATTATTAAATTATTATTAAAATTATTAAATTATTATTAAAATTATTAAATTATTATTAAAATCATTAAATTGTTATTAATATTATTACATTATTAAATTTTTATTAAATTAAAATTGAAATTATGTATTAATTATTATTTAAATTATTAAATTATTAATATTATTATTTAAATTATTAAATTATTATTATTATTATTTAAACTATTAAATTATTATTATTATTATTATTAAAATTATATATTAATTAAGAAATCAAATTTTGATATTATTTTTCTAATTAAGATAATCAAATTATCTTTTAGAAATTAGTAATCCTATAGACCTTTATTTAACTGAACAAGCAAAACACATTCAAAACATAGATTTTTATTTAATTTCACATTGCCATATTAATTTTATTTTCATTTTTATCACATATAAATTGCATTTTCTTTTATTCAATTATATTAGCTCACTCCCCAAATATATATTATATTTCTTGTTCAAATTTTCAATCGTTCATAAAATACTTTTTATTCATCCACCAAGTTCAAATGCATTTTTTTAGCTTTTTAGTGAATGACACTGATGTTAATACAGTTTTTTGAAAACAAATCATTAATTAACAGTTTTTTCAGATTTAAGCCATTATTTAATTTAAACTTAAAAATGAATAAAAATTATTTATAAAAGGCACTCATAGAATGATAAAAAAAATTTGACTTTAAAAAAATTGATACTTGTTTTACAAATTGTATTTTTATAATCATCCTTATATTTTTAGAGTAATTAGTAATCCTATAAACCTTTATTTAACTGGATAAGCACAACACATTTAAAATATAGATTAATTCATTATTTAATTTCACAATTAATTTTATTTTCATATTTTATCGTATTTTCATATTTATTCCATCTATTAGATCACACTATATATATCTTGTTCAAATTTTCAATCGTTCATAAAATACTTTTTATTCATCCACTCAAGTTCAAATACATTTTTTTTAACATGTAGTGGATGACACTGGATGTTAATATAGTTTTTTTTCCAATATTAATTTATTCATTAAATTTAATTAATTAATTTTAGTTTTTTATAGATTTAAGTTGTATATATCTACCAATAGATGGCGCCGGATAAACTTTTAAAAAATGAATGAAAATTATTTATAAAAGACTTTCTGCAACAGAGTGAAAAAAAAAGTAGGAATTGACTTTAAAAAAAATTTTTTTTTATATTACTTTTTTAACCATAAAAATAAAACAGATTCAAATAATAGATTAAGCCAATATTTAATTCTACATTGCCATATTAGTTTTATTTTAATATTTTAAGCATGAATTTATAAATTTTCATTTTTAACCTTCACAATGCAAGTGTGAGAAATCATTAGAAGTGAAGCACTTAGGAAAAGTTCCGTCTTTTATTCGAATTCTTGAAGAATATTTACTTTCGAACACATTCGAAAGTTCGACTTCCAGTTTCTCGAGTGATATTCTCTTATAAGGGGGGAATTGGCGATCGAATTCTAAAAGGGGATATAAATTCGCACATCGTTTATAATTCGAACTACGAAGTTGGCAATCAAGTGGGCGAACTCTTCAAGAATATTTCGCCAGCTGTCCTCGAAGCATGACGTCAAAAAGTGACGTCATTTGCAGCCGAATGCCTATTGGTGGAAGTAAGAAATAGCTGCGTGAGTGGAAACTGAAGGGTTAGATAAAGAAAGGGGAGCTAGTTGTTGAAATATGAGATGGGAATTATATTGGGAAAAAAGGTAGGGTTCGATAAGTGATCGAATAAAAAAAAAAAAAAAAATTTTAAAAGAATAGATTTTAAACGTCTTCTTATTTTATAAAGTTTTGACATGTTTGGAGATCTACATAGATTTGTTTAATGAATATTTCAATTTGAAGTACTTTTAAGTTGAAAATGTTTTAATCAAATTAAAATAAAAAACAAGTAATATAAAAATTTGTATATAGTAATATAAAACTAATTTACAAGTAATATAAAATTAATTTTTTTTTTCACTATATTGCAGAAAGTCCTTTATTTTATTTTTTAAGTTTATGTGGGCGCCATCTATTGGTAGATATATGCAACTGAAATCTAAAAAAACTAAAATTATTTAATTAAATTTAATTACTGAATTAATATTTGAAAAACTGTATTAACATCCAGTGTCATCCACAAGTTCAAAAAAATTGTATTTGAACTTGAGTGGATGAATAAAAAAGTATTTTATGACCGATTGAAAATTTGAACAAGATATATATAGGGAGAGTGTGAGCCAATAGAAGGAATTGAAAAAGGTAGGGTTCCAGTGATGAAATAAAAAAAAAATAGAAAATTTTTAAAAGAATAGATTTTTAAACGTCTTCTTATTTTATAAAGTTTTTGACATGTGTGAAGATCTACATAGATTTGTTTAAGGAATATTTCATTTTGAAGTAATTTTAAGTTGGAAATGTTTTACTCAAATTAAACTAAAAATAAATTTAAAAAAAAAAGTTATCTTACGTTATTTCATCAAGTGAAAATCATTTTACAGAAAACCTGCATTTATTGGATTTGAAAATTACTTCTGAAATAAAATTACATATTTTAAAAAAATTTTTATAAGTCTAATTAATAAGTACAAACACACAAATATTTATTTCAAAGAGATTTTTTTGTTTAAATTTTATATGAAATTATAATAAGTATAAAATAAGATTGCTAAACGACTCCCAGCAAAAATATTAATTTAACAAAATACTTTATATAAATAATATAACTTTATTTTATTAATTAATATAATTTAACTTAAAATATTCAAAAATATTTAAAGCTAATATTCGAAAAATTAATTTTATCTTAAATAAAGAAACTCAAATCACAACAGAACCAATTATTTATAAAATTTCAATTTATTTTTTTGGTTTATAAGTTTAAAAAAATTTTTATCTCTAAGTATCTCTTTTTCTCTAAGTATGTATAAACTAAAAATTTCAATATTAATTAAGCATGCTTCGTATAATTCTTTCTTTGTGTAAAATTGTGAAATCATTTTAAAGAAAAAAATAAACATATGAAAAATTTTTATTTTTAAATATTTGCTTATTATTTTTTTTTCAGCTCGCAATTATCATCTATTTTTTCAATATTACTGTAATAATCTGATTTCTTGAATTTTTTTTTTTAGAATGTAGCAATTTTCCCCTTAAAAGAATTATAGAACTTCGTTCCCAAGAGAGAGGAATGTCTATTCTATAATAAGTACATAATAACAGTCCATCACTCAAATTTGACAGCAGCTAAACAATGTTGTGGGTAATTATAATACATACAATTAGTGTAGTTCTGCATGTAATATTCCTACCAAAATTTAGTGTAATTTTGTACTAATTAGAACAATCTGTCACTCAAACCTGATAACAGGTATTCAATGTCACGGATAATGAGACCTCATGAAATCAGCGATAGTCTGTGCGACCTTCACAGGTCAAATCAATGCATGGGATATGGACTACGTCATGAATTGTTACATTTTGATTAGTAATAGGTCATGGGCTAAGGAAATGTCCACCAATGAAAAGTGATGAAAGCTGATCGCCCCCTCTTGACGGACAATCTAAAAGGGTGGATTTAGGAGAATTAGGGAGAGTGTTATGTGAAGAGACTACAAGAAGTGTTATTTTTATTTGAAGTGACAGAACAGGCAGGAGATTCCGTCTGATTTCAAAGTGAGCCACTTGTGGTTTCATTTATCACGCCTTGTGATAATTAATGACGCCGACCGGATGCATAGATTCGTCGTAGATTCGAGAACTCTAAAATCTACTTACTTGGAGGGAACTGCACTTTGTAAATCTAATTATATCTTTAATTTTCATTTTTTGTAATTAATTATTTGTAATAAATAGAGTTATATATATATATATATATATATATATATATATATATATATATATTTTATATATATTTATATATATATATATATATAATATATTTATATATATATATATATAATATACAATGCTTGCAGATAAAAAATTAAAGTGTTCCATAAACCTTAAAATAGGCCCTCTTGAAGCCATTATAGTTCTACTTTTTAGGAACAGACGTTACACTATCCATATATCTTCTGAAATATTTATACTCATGAAAGAATATTTTGTACCTCAATTTCCTAAAAGGAAGTAAACGCTTCATTTTTTTGAATTTAAATTATTTTCTTTGCAGGTTTTTAACTGCATTTATATGAAGATAAAACCCTTTGTTTTTATACTCTAAATCTTAGTTTACATTAATAATAAATCATTTTAAGTACCTCCAGGAATTATGTATAACTAAAATTTTACGCTATATAGCACATATTAAGTCATGTACATTTAAAAAATGGAATATGGCACTACTTTCAAGGTACCCAGACTGATATATGCCTCTCTTGAGATGATGGTTGGTATTTGCTTTCATTATTCAGACGCATTAGTCGCAGTTGGGCAAATTTCTGTGGATTTATACTTCTGGGCGAAATTTTCCGTGAGTTTTAAAGCAAAATCTGCACATCTTCTCAACCATTTTATATTAATTTATCTTCTCGTTTGTATGCATGTTTAACTCTTAAAGGAACGTGAAATAAATTAAATACAGTGCATGTTAGAGCAGAAAATTTAAATTCTAGTTTTTAATTAACATTATAAATTAGCAAGCATGAGAAAGCATGTTGTTGATGGAAATGTGTTTTAGGTATTATCTTTTAGGACAATAGAAAATTTTAAAATTCCATTGCTATCATATTCATATATTAACAAATCTCCATTTTAAAACAACATCTTATATAAACACATTTAACAATTATAATAAAAAAAATAACATTTACTTTAGGTCATATCATAAAGCATTTTTATATATTAATTCATATTTGAAAAAAAAGGGGCCTGATGGCCGAAGGACTAGCGCTAGATGCCATAGGTTTCGGGTTAGAGTACCAGCCGTGCTCTGATTTTGGTAGTAGTTCGAATCCATTTTAAACCGTAGGTTCCGGTCTCATAGGATCATAGAGCATTGTTGAGATTTAGTCAGTCTTCAGTTGCGTCGTTCTTCGTTAAAGTGAAGCTGCATATTGCCCTTAGTTATCTCAGTCGCCTGCAACGGGTTCTTTGGATCTGCTGTAGGCTTTCCTGCAAGTAGTAACGACATCAGTATTAAATTCATTTAGAAATGCACTCTTTTTCAATTCCTTCGATTAGCTCACACTCTCCCTCTATATATCTTGTTCAAATTTTCAATTCTTCATAAAAATACTTTTATTCATCCACTCAAGGTCAAATACATTTCTTTTCACCTTTGTAGTGGATGACACTTGGTGTTAATACAGTTTTTTTCAAATATTAATTCAGTAATTAAATTTAATTAATTAATTTTAGTTTTCTTTAGATTTAAGTTGCATGTATCTACCAATAGATGGCGGGAGATGTAGGAGTAAAATTTCAATTTTATTTGTGAAAGATTTTTCTGCAATATAGTGAAAAAAAGTAGGAATTGACTTAAAAAATTTACTTAAATTAGTTTTAGGTTTTTTTTAGACTTATGTTGTATATATTTAACAATAGATCGCGCCAGATAAACTTAAAAAATGAATGAAAATTATTTATAAAGGATTTTCTGTAATATAGTAAAAAAAAAAAGTAGGAATTGACATTAAATATTTTTTTTTTTTTTAAATACTTGTTTTTACTAAATACCTCATCGGACATTGTACTCAATGCCTCATAAGCCCTCATATGTAAAAGGGAAATGTTATAAAATAGGCTGTAATCCTGGGGATAGTGTTGCTCGCGTCCGTAACATATCTTCAAGCTACACGTGCCCCCTGAGTAGTGATAAAATGCTACACAACAGGACTCTTGCAGGCTTGTTTGTATTGGATTGCTCACAGGAAAATTTTCAATTGGGCCTGATGGCCGAGTGGCTGGCGCTCGGTACCACCGGTTTCGGGTTCGTGTCCCGGATGTGCCAGGGATGTTTGTAGTGCTTCGAAATCCATTTAAAACCGTAGGTGCCGGTCTAAGATGAACGTAGAGCGCTGCGGTATTGTTACTCGTGTCCATAGCGTATCTTCCAGTTACACATGCCCCCTGCGTAGTGTTAAGTGAGTAACAGCGGTGCAGACCTTGCTTATGGCATAAAGATGAACTATCTCTGCCTGGCCATCTGCATTAGAACAACAACATAAAATAGACTGTAGTCTATCCATACATCATCTGAAATATCCATGCTCATGGAAAAGTATTTTGAACCACAACCTCTTAAAAAGAAAGTAAACGTTCCCCTGTTTTAAAATTTAAATATTTTGTTGCAACTGTTTAACTGCATTTTATGTTGATAAAACCCTTTGTTTTTATATTGCATACCTTATACATTAATAAATCACTTTTAAGAACCTCTATGAATTATGTATAACTAAAAATGTATACTATATAGCCCCTATTAAGCCACGTACTTTCAAAAATTAGGTATAGCGCCACTTTTAAGCTACCCAGACTGATATATGTCTCTCTTGAGGGGACGGTAGGTATTTGCTTTCATTATACAGACACATTAGTCGCAGTTGGGAAATTGCAGTGGATTTATACTTCTGGGCGAAGGTTTCCATGAGTCTTAAAGCAAAATTTGCGCATCTTCTCAACCATTTTATATTACTTTCTCATCACATTAGTATGCATGTATACATTTTAAAGGAACGCGAAATAAATTAAATACAGTGTGTGTTAGAGCAGAAAATTTAAATTATAGTTTTTAATTAACATGATAAATGAACAGACATGAGAAAGCAAGCTGTTGCTGGAAATGTGTTTTAGGTATCATCTTTTAGGACAATGGAAGTTTTAAAATTTTTTATCATATTCGTATAACAAATTTTTACTTACATAATCATATATAGCTGACCTTATGTAATATCATATATAATCATAATAATAGCCATATATAATCATAATCAAACTCCTTATATAATCGTCGTTACAGTCTAGGAATAAAACACATAGCACTAGTGGACTATATAAAACAAAACACGTATCATTTAATCCAAAACCAAGCGCATTGCTGGTGTTGCATGTCTTTCTCTCTCCCTGCCAGCTCACCCCACCCAGACAGGATGTGTACATTATCAAGCGCTGACTTCCCTTATGCATGTGGAGCTATTTATCCATGAGGCAACAATCATATTTAATATTTATGCTAAAACACAACACTTACTTTAGACCATATTATAAAGCGTTTTTATATATTAATTCATATTTTTTTAAAAAAAGGGGCCGAATGTTTAGCATTCTGATGCTCAGATAATTCCTAACAGTCAGCCTGACTTATCTCTGACTAAAGCACTGACTAGAACCCTCAGTCTACGAAAAAGGAAATTCTTCCTACAGTAGAAAATTCCAAACCGACAGCGTTAAAATATGTATTCAGAAAAATTATAATTACGTATTGAACAATTTTGGGGCCTGAATGGCCGTGTGGCTAGCGCTCTGGCGCTCGGTGCCATAGGTTTCGTGTTCGACTCCCAGTTGTGCCACGAATATTTGTAGTGGTTCGGAATCCACTTTAAACCGTAGCTCCCGGTGTAATATGGTCGTAGAGCGTTATGAGGGTGGTGTTACTGGCACCTTCTGCATATCTACAACTACACTTGCCCCCTGGATAGTGCTGAATGAGTAACAGAGGTATATTCCTTGATTATGGCAAATATAACTGTCTCTGTATTGTCAGCTGCATTAGAAAAAAATAATATTTGACATTTATGCTAAAAAAGAACACTTACGTTAGGCCATATCATAAATCATCCTTATATACCGTCCATATTTTTAAAATAATGAATGCTAATCTACTTTGTTTTCAAGAATTCACGTATTAGGCAAAGAATGGTTCAAGCTTGGAAAACGGCATCGTGAACTTTTCAAAAGAGTATTTAGCATCAATGTTATACGTCTTTTTCCGTTGTCGCTGTGCAATGTTCATTGTCTTCGATTTTAATATTTTAATATTTATCTTCATTTTTGGTTCTGGTCAATGTTATTTGTGGATATGAAACGTCAACAAGTATTTTGAATTTATTTTAGCCCTTTCAGAGTAGATTTTAAGTCTATGAACAAAAAAAAATATTTGTTATATTAAAAAACATATTATTATGGTGCTAGTTAATATGTTAGACGTGCTGAACGGTACAGAAGTTGATATACTGTAGCACCTTCCAGTGTCGATTTACGACAAAAGGGATAACAAATATTCTTCATATTTTTTCAAACACACTCACAAAAGTTCATCAATATCGATCAAGCCGTTCAGTAGGGGTTCAGTGACAATCCCACGTACGGAAGAATTATATATAAACAGGTAGGCAAATGCCATTGGAAAGGACAACCGACAAAGAGGCTGTAAAAAACCAAACATTCAGCCCTTGAACTTCGATTGAAGTTTTATTCAAAATATCAGTTTCTTTAAGTAACAAAGCTTTTATTTTCTTTCTAATGCAGCTGGCAAATACTTATGGTCTAGTGGTCTTGGATGCCTTAAGGCAAGCGCTGCACAGACGTTACTCACTTTGCATTACCCAGGAGGGGAGTGTAACTTGAAGATAAGCCCCGGACACGGAGTAACAATGCCCCCACAACGCTCTACGATCATGGTAGACCGGGACCTACGGTTTAAAGTGGATTCCGAACCACTACAAACATCCACGGCACCGCCAGGACTCAAACCCGAAACCTGTGGTACCGAGCGCCAGAGCGCTAGCCACTCGGCCATTCAGGCCCAGTAACAAAAAGCTATATCACTAGATAAGTTTCAAAAGTTAATGTTTTAGTAACTTTATTTCTTAATAGAAGGTACATGATCAATAATGCGCAAAGGGCTTTTCCATATTTCTGCTTCTATATAGTAAAACTGATGAGTTTAAAATATTTAACCTGTAAATTAAATATATATATATATATCGTCACTTTAGTGTGGGCCAAGTAGTGTGGGTTTTACTACTGCAATCACAATCATTGGATTGAATCTATTTTTAATTAAATTTTGGCGAATGATCCACACAGTCGTTAATAACTTCACGAAGAAGTTTTTTTAAAAGTCAATTTCTACTTTTTTTCACTCTATTACAGAAAGACCTTATAATTATCATTCATTTTTTAAATTGATCTGGCGCCATCTATTAGTAGATACATGCAACTTAAATCTGAAAAAAATTTAAATTAATTAATTAAATTTAACTACTGAATTAATATTAGAAAAACTGTATTAAAATCAAGTGTCTCTACTACGAGTTCAAAAAAATGTATTTGAACTTGAGTGGATGGATAAAAAGTATTTTATCAACGATTGAAAATTTGAACAAGATATATATATAGGAAGATTGTGAGCTAATAGAAGGAATTGAAAAAATATATATATCACCACTTTGTAAGCACAAATGCACTGCACATTTATTGACTAGTGTGGGTTTTACTACTGCAATCATAATCCTTGGATTGAATCCATTTTTAATTAAATTTTGGCAAATGATCCCTGCATAACTTCAAGAGGAGTTCGAGCTCCAACCGGGTTTTGACACATATTTTTATTTTGCTTAATATGCGATAATGATTGTCTCCCTATTTTTATTTTTGTTAAGACAACCGTACATAGATCTTGATATAATAGATCTGGTAGATCTTGTACCAAATTTTCATCTGTCACTTCATTAGTAAACCCTTAATTATTTTTGTATCAAATGGCTTTTTCCTCCAACTAATATATTTTTTTTTCATTGTAAGAAAAAAATGATGTATCAAAATACTCATCAGAAATTTCATCATCGGAGCTTTCAAATGAAAACATCAGCAACTATGTAGATAAAAGTCTGTTTTCAAAAATAATTTTGTATGGTATAATGTTTAAACTAATTACTGGATATAATTTCCAAGAATTTTAACAAAACTTACCTTTTTAGCAGATTGATTATCGCTATCAATATAGCAATCATGATCAGAATCCAATTCTTCAATATCTGATACTTCAAAACTAGCAATGTAATACAAATTTCTTTTAAATTTTTAGATTTTTTCTTATTATACTTTCCTAAAAATAAAAATAAATATTACATCCTTTTTAATGTTTGTTGTTGTTTGTAAAATAATTTAAATGCCTAAAATAAATTCAATTACAAATATAATACCACCAACCACATGGACTCAATGTCCATTGTAATGGACATGTGATTCAATTCACATTTTTTCTAAACTACAATCCGTAATATAGAAAAAATTACTTCCACTAAGTTTAACTTAGAAATATTGCATAAAAAATCATTGTCACATTAGTAGAAATTATTCATATAAATCAAAGTAAAAGGATTTCTCATTTTTTTGCAGACCAGACCATGACGGCAATTTCAAACAAAGCAAACTGTAAAAATCTGTTGAATGTTGCCAAACCAATAAATGCAAAGATGCCAAAACCTGTGGCATCGAGTGTTAGAGCGCTAGTCACTCGGCCATCAGGCAAAAGGATGTACCAGTCTGCAATAAAATAGAAAAAAAAACAATATTACACAAATGCGTTTACTTTTTTTTTCAATAAACTAAAGCTAGATAATGTTATTTTAGCCTTTATCCTTTCACCAAAATCTTCCAAAAAATAATATATGTTTTTTATGCAAATGGATTTAAATGTCACTAAGCAATTGGAAGCCTAAACAAATCTATGTAAAAGGGACTCTCACATCAAATTAAATGAGGTGTTTCCATTGTGATTTGAATCTTTTGTGATGAAACAAGAATTATAAAAAAAAAAAAAATAAATTAAAAAATTAAAAAAAATGAAGCCAATTCCTACTTTTTTTCACTCTATTGCAGAAAGTCCTTTATAAATAATTTTCATTCATTTTTTTTAGTTTATCTGGCGCCATCTATTGGTAGATGCATGCAACTTAAATCTAAAAAAAATAAAATTAATTAATTAAATTTAATGAATGAATTAATATTTGAAAAACTGTATTAACATCCAGTGTCATCCACTACAAGTTCGAAAAAATGTATTTGAACTCGAGTGGATGAATAAAAAAAGTATTTTCTTAACGATTAAAAATTTGAACAAGATATATATAGGGAGAGTGTGCGCTAATAGAAGGAATTGAAAAATACAATATTACACAAATACGTTTACTTTTTTTCAATAAACTAAAGCTAGATAATGTTATTTTAGCCTTTATCCTTTCCCAAAATGTTCCAAAATAATAATATATGTTTTTTATACAAATGGATTTAAAATGTCACTAAGCAATTGGAAGCCTAAACAAATCTATGTAAAAGGGAATCTCACATCAAATTAAATGAGGCATTTCCATTGTGATTCGAATCTTTTGATGAAAAAAAAATGTTCATGGCACAATGACGGTATTGTGTTTATATAAGTGCAGTCAGTGTTAACAAAATTTTGATTCGATGGTAGTGAAAGGAATTCGGTCATTGAAAACACATTGATTCCAGTTTTTAATATAAAGTTGCATTGACAAGTAAAGGACATAGGCCACTAAAAATGTCCCAAATTAAATAATATAAAAATATTTATCTTATTTCCTTATATATAGTAAAAAAAATATAAAAATATAGAAAACCAAATAAAGAATTTTTTGTATGATAATACACAAATTTAATAAATGTTATAGTGTTTGGAGTAATTATTTTTGTAACCAAAATCAAAATATTTTAGTAAAATATTTTTTATTCGTTGATTTTTGTGATTCCCGCAAACAGCGCTTGTTCAGAAATATGCCGAACCAAATCCTCTTTTTAATGTTTAACTTATGAATAAACACTTGTAATTATGTTTGTCCCCTTTAATGTGATACTTACCAGTAACACATTAAAGGGGGAAAACTTAATTTGGGACTTGATTCTTTTTAACTTATTATTACAGATAATCACATCTATAGCGCCTTTTTTTTTATGTATTACTTACCAACAACCATATCTACTTTGTGGTTTGATTTTTATGTGTAATTTATCAACAACCATATCTTCTTTCAGGTTTACTTTTTATGTGTTACTTACCAATAACCATATCTACTTTGATGTTAGCTATGTATTACTTACCAACAACCATATCTACTTTGATGTTTGTTTTATGTTTGTTTTTTTATTATGTGTTCATACCAATAACCATATATACTTTGATGTTTGTTTTATTATGTGTTCATACCAACAACCATATATACTTTGAGGTTTAATTTTTTTGTGTTACTTACCTACAGCCACATATAATTTGAGGTTTAATTTTTCAACGCAGGAGTCACAAATAGTTGCATCTATTATATTAGGCCTGATTTTAAACGGCCCCGATTGTGGTAATGACTATCATAGAAATAAAAAAAAGAAAATCCTATGTGGAATCTTGCAACTAAATAGATAAAGGATAAGAACTTGCATGCAATAAAATAAAATGTTTAAATTCCTCGTTTTTTTCTTATTTAAAATATATAGTTTTTAATTAAAGTTTTTTGCTTTAATCATTTATCAAAGTCTGAATTTTTTCCAAAGCATTTTTAAAGTAAAATGTATGATAAGCCTGGTTCGGTTGCACTCCTGATTTAAAAATAAAATTAAAAATATTATTACATGTATTCCTTCCTGATTTACAAAATATAATTAAAACTATGCTTAAATGCAGTAATAGCTGAAATAAAAATATAATTAAAAATGCACATAAATATATTCATAGCTGATTAAGAAGTATAATTAAAAATATACTCAAATATATTCATAACTGATTTCAGAATTATAATTAAGAAATATATTTAAATGTATTAATAGCTGATTTAAGAAGTATAATTAAAAATACACTTAAATATATTCATAACTGATTTAATAAGTATAATTAAAGATATATTTAAATGTATTCAAAGCTGTTATATGTTGCATAATTAAAAATATACTGAAATGTATTCATAGTTCATTTAAAAAAAAAACTTGTATGTATTCATAGCTGATTTAAAAGTATAATTAAAACTATTTTTAAGTGTTATCATCTTGCAAAGAATTCAAACAATGTAAAAAAACGATGAAATCTGAAATTGAAATTTTAAACATTCTTTCTGCAATTAATTTTTAATTTGAAAGTAATCTACTACTTTTAACGCATAGAGGAAAAAACTATAAAATGTTACAGAGCTAGATAATATTTAGTTTCAAAGAAAAAAAGAATGCGAAAAAGGTATAAATAATATCTACACGTACGAAGACATTAAGTATGCAACGAAACAAAATTTCTTCACTACTTCCAGCATATTTACCCCGCTGCATATAAATATTTAAATCTATGCATAGCACAACAGAGTCAATACTTCATATGTGTTTTTCATCCAGTTGTTTTCAAGGCAAATGATATGGAAAACTTTGTTTTTCTTGTTCTTTTTCTTCTTCTTTTTCTTAAAGAAGCTTTGACAATAAGCACAAATTTCAAAGTTAACTCTTTTTTTAAGCTGAGTTTCGAAAAAGTATTTTTTATTTCAGCATCTGAATTTCTTTTTTTTCTTTTACTTATATTAACTTTCTTTTTTTTGTATTTGTTGCAACACTTTTCATTTTTTTTTTTAAATAAAAATACATTCTGTAAAAATTCAACATCAGAGAATAAATATTGTGTTATTAATTTATAACATTTCTTAGAATAAACAATATGTTGTTATATATTAAAGGTGAGAAAAGGCGGAACTTTTAATTGCATCTTCAAAGAACAATGAATTTGAATGCTAAATTTGCAAAAAAAAAAAAAAATGAACAAAAACTAAAGTTAAAAATATTCTACTAAATTCTATTCATTAAAAATATTCTATTCATTCTCCAAACTTTATCTGATAAACACTTTAATACTGTACTCTCTACTTTCCAGTAAACATTGAAAGTTAAAATGTCTCTACAAGTACTCTACTAAATATTCCAATTTTCTGCATTTTACTAAATATTCTAACTTTCTACATCCTAATAAATATTCTAACCTTCTATATTCTACTAAATATTCTAACCTTCTACATTCTATTAAATATTTTAATGTTCTACATTCTACACTCTACTGAATAATCTCCAAAACCATTTTACTAATCATTCTAACTCTCTACAATCTAGTAAACATTCTAAAGTTCTTCATTCCGCTAAACTATCTACTACTAAACAATCTAGTAAAACATTCTAAAAGTTCTTCATTCTGCTAAACTAACTAATACTAAACAATCTCCAAAACCATTCTACAAAATATTCTAACGTTCTACATTCTACATTCAACTAAATATTCTAAAGTTCTACATACAAATTCTATTAAACAATCTCCAAACCCTTCCAGTACACGCTCTACATTCTACATTCTACTAAACAATCTCCAAAAGCATTCTGCTAAACTTTCTAATGCTCTAAATTCTACTAAACATTCTAAAAAGTTCCTCATTCTACTAAACATTCTATATCAGGCCTACTAAGTCTAAAACATTTAACATTTTCCACGTTTAAAAACAATATTCTTTAATTTCGAGGAAAACAAAATTAATATATTCAAGAAATTATTGAACAGATGTGAAAAGAACTCTAAAACTAGATTTGAAAACATGTGTGGTTCCAAATCTGCATTTAAGTTTTTTTGTTAATCCTCTTGCAATTGATATTATTCAAGTCGTTTTTCAGTTTTTGATGTAATATTATATGACACATCATTGGAAAAAATATAAATATCAAAAATAAAGGAGGACCAGGCATTAAAAATTTCGCACAAATCTCCTTCCTTCACTAAGTTTTGGGAATTAATGCCATAAACCAGAAATACCTAATTTAAGGAAAGCAGCTTGATGACTATTTTCAATATTTGGCACAACATATTCTAGACCGTATTTATAATCGACTATGAAGGTTGTCGTGTAAAAATATCGTTAATCAGTATCTTAAAGAATTACTGAGAATTAGTCTTTTTAAATTAACCACCAGATTTAAAAAAAATTATGAAATCGACTGACTTGTAATTATTAAACAGGTTGTAAATACCAAAAGTATTTTCAAGGGTCCTCAATTATATATAATAACACAAAAATAGATTAAATTTCTTTTGCATTGCCTTACGACCAAAAATTGAAAGCAGATATTTTAATATAATAATCTATTGATACTTTACAGCTAACAAATAATGAAGGAAAAGGAAAGTATTTAACAATGTCTTTGCATTGTGAAAAAAAAAAAAAGAACACATCGTTCAGATTTAAAAATTAATAGTTATATACCTTAACACAAAAAATAGATTACATATCTTTACCAGCTCCCTACAACCAAACATTTAAATGAGATATTTAAAACTAATAAGATTATTGGTACTTTACAGCTAGCAAATAACAAATAATTAAGAAAAAAGAAAGCATTTAACATAATTAATTGATTTGTGAAAAAAAAAACAAAAAAACATATCGTTCGGATTTAAAACCTAATAATTATATGTCTTAAAACGAAAAATAGATTACATTTCTTTATCATTACCTCACGACCAAACATTTAAAAGACATGTTTAAAATCTAATAAAATTATTGGTATTTTACAGCTAGCAAATACCAAATAACTAAGAACAAAAAGTAATATAAAAAAAAAAAAATTTTAATCAATTCCTACTCTTTTTTTTTTGCTATATTGCAGAAAGTCCTTTATAAATAATTTTCATTCATTTTTGGAAGTTTATCTGGCGCCATCTATTGGTAGGTATATGCAATTTAAATCTAAAAAAAAAAAAACATTAATTAATTTAATTTAATCTGAATTATTATTTGAAAAAACTGCATTAACATCAAGTGTCCTCCGCTACAAGTTCAAAAAAAAAATGTATTTGAACTTGTGTGGAGGGATTAAAAAGTATTTTATGAACGATTGAAAATTTGAACAAGATACATATAAGGAAAGTGTGAGCTAATAGAAGGAATTGAAAAGACAAACATCTATCCTTTCAAAATCTGCCAATAGACAGACAGGCCTCTACGGGGTTGTTGCTTCAATGATCATGATAATGATGATGATGAAGATTATAAAAGATTTTTAAATGACATACTTAAATCTAATTAATTTATTGGTACTTCACGGCTAGCAAATAAAAAAGAAAAAGAAGAGCATTTAACAATGTCTTTGTTTGTGAAAATAAAAGGAACATATCGTTTCGATTTAAAACTTTTTCTTTTAAGTCCTTGAGTGATCCGCCATCTTTAAAGGATTTCTCATCCATATTTCCCGAAACCGACGTCTCTAATCAATGCGGGCTCTTCAAGCAGGATTCCATCTTTTCCGAAATGCGCGGAGAGACGTATGCAAAGCGAGAGAAGGGGCTTCAAACCTTTTTTGATATCTGAATACAGATGAGGAAGCAAAAGCAAAAGTTTTGTTGGAGTTTTCTGGAGGGCAAAGGATATTTCGCAAGACAGCTATTTTTGAACAGGTTTGCTCAGAGCCCAAAGACAGACAGTTGTATGAATTTATTAAACGTGACATCCGTGCGTTTTAGCATAACAGCAGAAAGAAGAATTTATTCTGTCTTTTAAAACCTCTGAAATACGCGTTATGCTGTTTTTCGGAATAAGGAATACATTTAGGGGAAATATTTCCTAAGAATAATTTATTCCGGTTCACTCATCTCACTTTTCCTGAATTCTTCAGGATTTAAATGGTCTTTGGTAGATTCCAGAAAATTCGGATAGCAACTGAAAATATAAATATACATACAATTAACTACTAAAATCTTCTACGAATATTTATGTTAGACATGTTGAAAATGGCTTGTTTTTATCAATAATATTTATAAATGTTTTCGATAAATATTTATTTATATTTTTTATTATAAATTTTTTTAATTTGTATTTTTTATTATACATTATTTTTATTTACTTACATTTTTTATTACATGTCATATTAATTTATTATATATTGTATAATATCAATACATAAAAATCGCTTTTATAACTAATTTTTTGTGCTTGTTTATTAAAAGTTTAAATCAAAGCTAAAACATTTCTTTTTTAAATTAATGTATTATAGTACATAGAATTATTTGCATTTTTTATTATGTTTCATTAGTAATTATTTTTATTAAATTTAGAAAAATAAAATATGCATGATAATTTCAGAAGTGTTTTTTTTTCTTTTTCGTATATCTCGAGGCTATTATTGTAAATTTATACGAATTTACGCGAAGCTTCATAAGTCTGTACTAATATAGATTATGTTTCTATAATTAATTTTCCAGTTAATTTTTTCTTGAAAACTAGGACACAAAAAATAAAGAAAAATCTAGTCCAATATCACCAAATATGCCATCAATTCTTTTCTCACTTTGATCGATAAATCCATTGCGGCTTGATGGCCAATTGGCTAGCACTGTGATCTGTGGTACCACATACTTTTATGTCCGAATGTTGGTGATGACATGGATGTTTGTTTGTGGTACCACGATGGTGGTGAATCCATGTTAAACTGTATGTCCCGGTCTAATTACTGAAACTGTATTAGCTGTAATCTAATAACTATAGTTAAATGCAACTGTTTTATTAACGATAGCCTAAAGTGTGCTCAAAAGGAACGTAGAGGGACAATTAACCCATAAATCCATAAAATATAATTAATATTTGATGATAATTAACCATATTTCAGTGGGGCAAATTTGATTTCTTTAACCATGAAAAATAAATAAAATTTAACAAAACTTATTTTCAAATGTCCTCAATTATATGTATTAACACAAAAAATAGATTAAATCTCTTTAACATTGCTTCACGACTAAACATTTAAATGAGATACTTAAATCTAATAAAATTATTAGTACTTTACAACTAACAAATACCAAATAATGGAGAAAAAATAAAAAGTATTCAACAATAACTTTTGCATTGTGAAAAAAAGAACATATCGTTTCGGATTTAAAAAAAACTTTTCGTTTTCAGTTCTTGAGAGTGATCCGCCATCTTTTAAAAGCTTTCTCATCCATATTTCCGAACCAACGTCTCTAATCACCCGGGCTCTTCAAGCGAGATTCTGTCCTTTCCCCGAAATGCGCTGAGAGGCGTATGCAAAGCGAGAAGGGATTCAGATCTTTTCTGATATCTGAATAGATATGAGGAAGCAAAAAGCAAAAGTTTTGTTGGAGTTTCCTCAGGAGCAAGGATATTTCGCAAGACAGCTATTTTTGAACAGCTTTGCTCAGCGTCCAAAGGCAGACAGTGGTATGAATTTATTAAACGTGACATCCGTGCGTTTTAGCATAACAGCAGAAAGAAGAATTTATTCTGTCTTTTAAAAACCTCTGAAATACGTTATGCTGTTTTTCGGAATAAGGAATACATTTAGGGAAATATTTCGTAAGAATAATTTATTCCGGTTCACTCATCTCACTTTTCCTGAATTTTTCAGGATTTAAATGGTCTTTGGTAGATTCCAGAAAATTCGGATAGCAACTGAAAATATAAATATACATACAATTAACTATACTAAAAATCTTCTA
This sequence comes from Caerostris extrusa, assembly GCA_021605095.1. Classification (NCBI taxonomy): domain Eukaryota; kingdom Metazoa; phylum Arthropoda; class Arachnida; order Araneae; family Araneidae; genus Caerostris; species Caerostris extrusa. The sequence goes on along the minus strand of BPLR01012801.1, from coordinate 27,123 downwards.
CGAATATTTATGTTAGACATGTTGAAAATGGCTTGTTTTTATCAATAATATTTATAAATGTTTTCGATAAATATTTATTTATATTTTTTATTATAAATTTTTTTTTTAATTTGTATTTTTTATTATACATTATTTTTATTTACTTACATTTTTTATTACATGTCATATTAATTTATTATATATTGTATAATATCAATACATAAAATCGCTTTTATAACTAATTTTTGTGCTTGTTTATTAAAAAGTTTAAATCAAAAGCTAAAACATTTCTTTTAAATTAATGTATTATAGTACATAGAATTATTTGCATTTTTTATTATGTTTCATTAGTAATTATTTTTATTAAATTTAGAAAATAAAATATGCATGATAATTTCGGAGAAGTGTTTTTTTTTTTTCGTATATCTCGAGGCTATTATTGTAAATTTATACGAATTTACGCGAAGCTTCATAAGTCTGTACTAATATAGATTATGTTTCTATAATTAATTTTCCAGTTAATTTTTCCCTGAAAACTAGGACACAAAAATAAAAGAAAATCAAGTCCAATATCACCAAATATGCCATCAATTCTTTTCACTTTGATCAATAAATCCATTGCGGCTTGATGGCCAATTGGCTAGCACTGTGATCTGTGGTACCACATACTTTATGTCCGAATGTTGGTGATGACATGGATGTTTGTTTGTGGTACCACGATGGTGGTGAATCCATGTTAAACTGTATGTCCCGGTCTAATTACTGAAACTGTATTAGCTGTAATCTAATAACTATAGTTAAATGCAACTGTTTTATTAACGATAGCCTAAAGTGTGCTCAAAAGGAACGTAGAGGGACAAATTAACCCATAAATCCATAAAATATAATTAATATTTGATGATAATTAACCATATTTCAGTGGGGCAAATTTGATTTCTTTAACCATGAAAAATAAATAAAATTTAACAAAAACTTATTTTCAAATGTCCTCAATTATATGTATTAACACAAAAAATAGATTAAATTTCTTAACATTGCTTCACGACTAAACATTTAAATGAGATACTTAAATCTAATAAAATTATTAGTACTTTACGGCTAACAAATACCAAATAATGGAGAAAAATAAAAGCATTTAACAATAACTTTGCATTGTGAAAAAAAAGAACATATCGTTTCGATTTAAAAACTTTTCCTTTTTCAGTTCTTGAGTGATCCGCCATCTTTAAAAGCTTTTCTCATCCATATTTCCGAACCAACGTCTCTAATCAATGCGGGCTCTTCAAGCGGGATTCTGTCCTTTCCCGAAATGCGCTGAGAGGCGTATGCAAAATGAAAAAGGGGCTTCAGATCTTTTTGATATCTGAATAGATATGAGGAAGCAAAAGCAAAAGTTTTGTTGGAGTTTCCTCAGGAGCAAGGATATTTCACCGCAAGACAGCTATTTTTGAACAGCTTTGCTCAGAACCAAAGGCAGACAGTGGTATGAATTTATTAAGCGCGGCATCCGTACGTTTTAGCATAACAGCGGAACTAGAATTTATTCTGTCTTTTAAAAACTTTTGCAATACGTTATAATGTTTTTCAGAATGAGGAATGCATTTAGGGAAATATTTCGTAAGAATAATTTATTCCGGTTCACTCAACTCACTTTTGCCTGAATTCTTCAGGATTTAAATGGTCTTTGGTAGTTTCAGAAAATTCGGATAGCTAACTAAAAGCAAAAATACAAGAACAATTAACCGTACTAAGATATTTTTCTAGGAATATTTATTTTATATATTGAAAATTACTTATTTTTAACAATACAATGAGCTTCCAATTAGTTTTGTTTAAATTATTTAATTAAATATATTTTTATTAATAAAAAGTAATTTAATTCATTAAAAATATTATTTATTAGTATGATCAAAAAAATGCCTTTAAACTCACTTACTAAGAGGGTGATTAAGAACTTTAAACAAAAAAAACATTATTTCTTGCATTTTCTATAACGTCAGTGATTGTTTGTTTTTTATTATATTTTGTAAAAATTACCAAAAAATAGTATTCAAAATCATTTATTATTCCTTTTAAGATTTTATAAGTTTATAGAATGTACTGTCCACTTAGTTCTATGTCAGATGATGATTCCTACCACTAATTTTTTTTCCTGAAAACTTATAGATGTCAATATGACCAAATATCTTAAATAAAGAGCATTTGAAACTGTCGCCTGACCAACTTCCTTGGACATGGAAGGGGTTGGCATATTCGTTTCTGAACTAAAATTGTAGGTCCCTAAGATAAACTGCAGCAGACCTAATACCTCTACAAAGGCAGTTAGGGGTCTGATGGCAACATATTAAATAACTAATCTGCCTTTGTAATGCTTCAGATTAACCTAATCCTGGGAGGGCACGAATGTTTTTTGTGGTTCGGAATCCAATTGAAATTAACTGTAAGGGTCCGCGTCTAATTATCCTATAGTGGACAAAAATGACTGTTGAGAGACAAATCAAACCATCAATCTATTAAATATAATATATTTTATTATTATTAACATTTCGGAATCATTTGATTTTTTAAATAATTAATATTTTATAATGATTAACAGCATTTCATATTAAAACAGAAAATATGTTTTTTTTAACACTAAAAATTTAATCAGATATTTAAATATAATAATCTATTTTCAATGGTCCTTTAACATTGTATTTGATTTGTGAATAAAAACAAAAAAATCGTTCGAGAAACCTTAAAATTATATATCTTAAAATGAAAAATAACATTTCTTTATCATTGACTTACAAACAAACATTTACATGAGATATTTAAATCTAATAAAACTATTGCTACTTTACAGCTAACAAATAACAAATAATGAAGAAAAAAAGAAAAAGCATTTAATAATGTCTTTGCATTGCAGAAAAAAAGAAGGACATATCGTTCGATTCTAAAACTTTTAATTTTAGTTCTTGAGTGATTCTTTAAAGGATTTCTCGTCCATATTTCCGAACCGACGTCTCTAATCAATGCGGGCTCTTCAAGCAAGATTCCGTCCTTTCCGAAATGCGTTGAGAGACGTATGCAAAGCGAGAAGGGACTTCAAACCCTTTTGATATCTGAATACATATGAGGAAGCAAAAGTTTTGTTGGAGTTTCCTCAGGGCAAAAGATATTTTGCAAGACAGCTGTTTTTGAACAGGCTTGCTCAACTCCCAAAGGCAGACGATGGTATGAATTTATTAAACGCGGCATCCGTCTGTTTTAGCATAACGGCGGAAAGCGGAATTTATTCTGTCTCTTTGAAACCTCTGCAATACGTTATACTGTTTTTCTTAATAAGGATTACATTTGGGAAATATTTCGTAAGAATAATTTATTCTGTTTCACTCAACTCACTTTTCACGAATTCTTCAGTATTTAAATGGTCTTCGGTAAAAAAAATAAATTCGGATAACAATTAGAAGCATAAATACAAGAACAGTCAACCATACAAAAATATTTTTTTACATTTGTTTAAAATTACTTGATTTATCAATAATATTTATAAAATTTTTTTCTATTTTTATTTATTTATTTTTTTATTTATATTTATTTTTTTATTTTTTTTAGTATTGGTTTATTTATTATATATTATTTTTATTTATTTACATTTTTGTTATATAATTATTTTTATTCATTATAAATATATTTTTTTATTATATATTATACAAAATCGATACAGTAACCATTTAACAAAAATTTTCGTGCTTGTTTCTTGCATATATCTACCAAATTAATTGCTTAAAACATTTCTTTTATTTTTAAAAATTAATGTAATATAGTACAAGTCGAATTATTTGCATTTTTTTTTTTTTTTTTTATATATCACATTTTTTAGATGTTATTATTTTACAAATAATTTTGCTTGTTTGAATAAAATATATATGATAGATAATTTTGGTGTTTTTGTATATCTCGAGGCAAAAATTTATGGGGTTTTTATTATATTTATGCTAATATTTATATATTTATATTATTTTTATTATATATTATTTTTATTTATTATATATTGTTTCTATGTTTTTATACGTTTACTAGATTATACAGCTCGAGCTTCATAAGTCTGCAATATAGTTGATAATTTCTACGTGATTAATTACATTCTAAAAACTAGCCTATAATATTAAAAATATCGAATTTCCAATATCACAAAGTATGTCATCAATTCTTTTCTCATTTTGGTCCATAAATCCATTAAATATAATTAAATATTTTATGATGATTAACAAAGTTTCGGGTTAGCAAATTTGCTTTCTTGGCATGGTAGCTTGAAAAATAAATAAAATTTACCAGTAATATTTTCAATGGTCCTCAATTATATAAATATTAACACAAAAATAAGAAGTATGCGAGAAAGGATTCAAACCTTTTGATATCTGAATACATATGAAACTAAAGCAAGAGTTTTTCTGGATCCCTTCTGGTTTAAAGGATATTTCACAAGACCCTGCTAATTTTAAACAGTTATATGAATTTATTAAACTACGGCATCCATATACGTTTTAGCATAACTGCCGAAGCAAATTTATTCTGTCTTTTAAAAAATGACCGTAGAGCTGACGGAATACCAAACCATTTACAAATATTTCGTAAAATAATTTATTCTAGTTCACTCAGATAATTTTCAAATTCGTCAGGATTCAAATGGTCATTATTTGCTTTCTTTAGCCATTCGAAAAATAAACTAAAATTTACATAAATACATGAAAGTTAACCATAAAATATATTTTTTAAAGAAAATTTGGAGGACATTTGTTTAAAAGGACTTCAAACCTTTTTATCGAATACATATTTATATATATATTTTTTGATTATTTACTTATTATATATTATTTTTAGTTATTTTCTTTTTTGGCATTATTTTTATTATAGATTATTTTTATTTATTTATGATTTTATTAACATGTCATTTTTATTATATTTTAATATGAAAACCATTTTACAGAATAGCTTTCGTGCTTGTTTACTAAAAGGTGATTACATTTGTTTAAAATTACTTGTTTTTATCGATAATATTTATATATATATTTTTTTGATTATTTACTTATTTTATATTGTATTTTTAGTTATTTATATTTTTTTTGATTATTTTTTATTATAGATTATTTTTGCTATTTATTTATAATTTTATTAGCAACTTTTTATTATATAAATATGAAAACCATTTTACAAAAACAATATTTTTTAAAGAATATTTTTTTACATTTGTTTAAAATTACTTGTTTTTATCGATAATATTTATATATATATATTTTTGATTATTTACTGATTATATATTATTTTTAGTTATTTATATTTTTTTTTGATTATAAATTATTTTTATTTATTTATATATTTTATTACATGTCATTTTTATTATATATAATATGAAAACCATTTTACAAATAACTTTCGTGCTTGTTTACTAAAAAGGTGAAAACAATTGCTAAAACATTTCTTTCTTAAATTAATGCAATATACCACATCGAATTATTTACATTCTTTTATGATATTTCATTCATAATATTTATTTTTATTAAATGTAAAAAAAATACATATAAAAATACGTATACTAAAAGCATAAATACACAAACAGTTAACAAACAATATTTTTCGAAGAATATTTATTTTACATTTGTTTAAAATTACTTGTTTTAATCAATAATATTGATTTTTTTATTATTTGTTTATTATATATTATTTATAGTTATTTACAATTTTTATTCTATATTATTTTTAGTTATTTATTTATTACATATTATTTTTAGTTATTTATATTTTTTATTTATTATTTTGAGTTATTTATATTTTTTTAGTTAGTTATTTTTTTGTATTTATTATTTTTAGTTATTTATATTTTTTATTATATATTTTTTATTTATTGTATATTATATGAAAACTATTATACAAATAACTTTCGTGCTTGTTTATCAAAAGGTGAAAACAATTGCTAAAACTAATGCAATATACTTAAATTAATGCAATATACCACATCGAATTATTTGTATTTTGAATTATATTTCATTCATAATAAATATTTTTATTAAATGAAAAACAAAATACATATGATTGATAATTTCGAGAAGTATTTATCGTATGTATCTTGTCCAAGTTACTATAAATTTAGACTAATTGAAGCTTCATAAATCTGTATTAATATAGATGATGATTCCTATTCGATTAATCTTTTACTGAAAACTAGCCTATAATATAATAAATTCAATTTTAATATCACAAAATATGACATCAATTCTTCCCTCACTTCGGTTCATAAATCCATTGCAACCTGAGGGCCGATTGGCCAGCACTCTGGCCTTTGATACTACGGGCTTCAGGTCCGAATCCTTGGGCTGACAAGAATGTGAGTGATTGTGAGTGGATCAGAATCCAAGTTAATCTATAGGTCCCAGTCTAATTACTGTAACTGTATTAACCTAATAACTGTAATTAATTGTAACTGTTTTATTAACTATATCCTAAAGTGAGCACAAAATCACCATAGAGCGACACTCCAAACCATAAATATATTAAATATAAATAATAATTTTTGATGATTTACAACATTTGTGGCGCAAATATAACTTCTTTAAACATGAAAAATAAATAAAGTTTAACAAAAGATTTTTCAAGGGTTCTCAATAGCATTTATTGACACAAAAAAAAAAATGAATTAAATTTCTTAAACATTGCCTTATGACCAAACATGTAAATGAGATATTTAAATCTAATAAAATCATTGGTACTTTACAGCTAGCACATAACAACTAACGAAGAAAAAGAAAAGTATTTAACAATGTCTTTGCTTTGTGAAAATAAAAAAAAGAACCTATCGTTCGGATTTAAAACTTTTCTTTTGAGTTCTTGAGCGATCCGCCATCTTTAAAAGATTCCTCATCCATATTTCCAAACCGACGTGTCTAATCAATGCGGGCTCTTCAAGCAGGATTCCGTCCTTTCAGAAATGCGCTGAGAGACGTATGCAAAGCGAGAAGGGATTCAAACCTTTTTGATATCTGAATAGATATGAGGAAGCAAAAGCGAAAGTTTTGTTGGAGTTTCCTCGGGACAAGGATATTTTGCAAGACAGCTGTTTTTGAACAGGTTTATTCAACGTCCAAAGACAGTGGTATGAATTTATTAAATGCGGCATCCGTACGTTTTAGCATAGCAGCGGAACTAGATTTTATTCTGTCTTTTAAAACTTTTGCAATACGTTATAATGTTTTTCAGAATAAGGAATACATTTAGGGAAATATTTCGTCAGAATAATGTATTCCGGTTCGCTCAACTCACTTTTCCTGAATTCTTCAGGATTTTAAATGGTCTTAGGTGGTTTCAAGAAAATTCGGATAGCAACTAAAAACATAAATACACTCATAATTAACCATACTTAAATATTTTTTTAAGAAATATTATACATCTGGAAAATTGCTTTTTTATCAATAATATTATTAAAGAATTTTTCGATTTTTATTTATTTTATTTATTTTATTTATTTCTTTTTAATTTATTTTAATTTATTTATGTTATTTATTATATATTATTTTTTATTTATTATATTTTATATAAAATCGTTACATAAAACCATTTTACAAATAACTTTCGTAATTTTTTTTTTTTTTAAAAAAAAGAGGAAATCAATGGATAAAGCATTTCTTTCTTAAATTAATGTATTGTAGCACATCGAATTATTTGCTGTTCTTATTCGAAAATATCCTATAGTTTTTATTAGTAATTATTTTCGCTAAATGTTAAAAAAAAAAAAAGGATTTTCATGATAGATAATTTAGAGAAGTTTTATTCGTATGTCACGAGGCAAAACTTATACGTTTTTATTATATATTATTTTTATTTATTATATATTTTTTCTATGTTCTTATACGTTTACAAGATTATATGGCTCGGAGCTTCATAAGTCGGTAATATAGCTGAGGATTTCTACGTGATTAATTATTTTCCTAAAAACTGGCCAATAATATAAATTAAACCACTTCCAATATCGCCAAAGATGCCATCAATTCTTCTCTCATTTCAGTTCCATAAATCCCTTAAATATAATTAATATTTTACGTTGATTATCACTTTTCGGTCAGGCAAATTAACCATTTACATTTCTTTAACCATTAAAAAATAAGGTTTATCAAAAATATTTTCAAGGATTCTCAACATTAATTAATGTATTAACACAGAAACTAGATTAAATATCTTTAACATTGCCTTACGAGCAAACATTTAAACGAGATATTTAAATCTAATAAATCTATTGGTATTTTACAGCTAGCAATTAACAAAAAAAAAATGGAGAAAAAGAAAAGTATTTAACAATACCTTTGCTTTGTGAAAAAAAGAAAAGAATATATCGTTCGGATTTAAACCTTTTTCTTTTTAGTTCTTGAGTGATCCGCTATCTTTTAAAAGATTTCCCATCCACATTTCTAAAAACCGACGTCTCTAATCAATGCGGGCTCTTCAAGCAGGATTCCGTCCTTCCGAAATACGCTGAGACGTATGCAAAGCAAGAAGGGGCTTCAAATCCTTTTTGATATCTGAATAGATATGAGGAAGCAAACGCAAAAGTTTTGTTGGAGTTTCCTCAGGGTAAGGATATTTCGCAAGACAGCTATTTTTGAACAGGTTTGCTCAGAGCCCAAAGGCAGACAGTGGTATGAATTTATTAAACGCGGCATCAGTATGTTTTAGCATAACAGCAGGTCTAGAATTTATTCTGTCTTCTAAAACCTCTGCAATACGTTATGCTGTTTTCAGAATAAGGAATACACTTAGGGAAATATTTCGTAAAACAATTTATTCCGGTTCCTCAACACAGTTTTCCTGAATTCTTCAGGATTTAAGTGGTCTTTGGTTACTTGCAGAAAATTTGGATAGCCACTACAAGTATAAATACGAGAACTGTGTATTAACCATAAAACAATATTTTTCTCAGAATATATATTTTACACATGTTGAAAATTGCTTGTTATTATCAATAATACATTGCTATTATAATTATATATATAAAATAATTATAGTTAATGATATATATAAATTAATTATAGTTAATTATATATATAAAATAATTATAGTAAATTATATATACATAATATTCTTAGAAGGAATTATACGTTTAGATTTTTCTCAAGGCGTTTGCATTTGAAAGGCAAGTACGAATTGGAGTCTGATCCAGACTTCGCCAAAAATCTGCAATTTCATTAAATTCGAAATCCACATGAGCAGGGATTTTTCAATTATTTTTGTTTAAATTATTTAAGTAAATCAATATACGGATAAAAATTATTTATCTCTAAAAATATGACGATTGTAAATTAGTAAAAAAAGACTAAACTCATCACAAGAGGAAGATAAATTGTGACAATAATGGGAACAAAATATTTATTTCAAACATTTCCTTACCATCAGTGATTATTTAGTCTTCTAATTCTTCTTCATTGGCGAAACAACCCCAGGGTGGGTCAAGGCCGTCTGCCTACTAGCAGATTTCGCTGCAGGAGATGTTTTCTTTTACGGGTAAGGTTGTCAGCTCTACGTCCAACACTCTACAGTTATTTTAGACCGGGGCCTACGGTTTAAAGTGGATTCCGAATCACTACAACATCCATGGTATTATCCGTACTATTTATGAATTCTGATGTTAGTACTTGGGTTTCGAACCACTACAAAAATATTATTATAGCTTTTCAAATTTTTTAGGATGTACTGTCTACATAGTAACACCAGAAAGATCCTAGAAATATTTAAATATTTTTTATTATAATATTTAAAAATATATGTTCAGTTTTAATACATATAGACTTGTTCATAATGTGCCAAAATATTTCTTGTGTTTTTTACCTATTATATTCATTATTGAATGTTGTATAAATTTAATAATTAAAATTTAACAAGGATAATATTTAAATTTAAATTCTTCACATCATTTTAGAAAAATTAACTCCAATCTCTCTTTTTTAAAAGCACCTTTCGAAACAGATTTAAATTCTTACTCTAGGTGCCGACATCTATGAAATACATAAAAAACTGAACTGATAGAACTGATATTAGAATTGATGTCATGTAATAACTAATGCTTATTATATTGTTTATAACATACCAAAATATTTAACGTGCTTTTTATTTATTATATTCTTTATTTATTATTAAATAAAAAGAAATTTTAGAATATCGTGATCAAACAGTAAATATTTAATTATGTTCTTCACGTCGTTTTGGAAAAAAAACTCTATTCATTTTTTTTTTAAAAATACTTTTTGAAACAGATTTAACTATTCCTTCTCTGGTTGCATATATCTATGAATCTATGAATTGCATCGACAATTGGTTACAAATAGTCATGTTTATAATGTGTCAAACTATTTCATACGCCTTTTACCTATCATATTCTATATTGATTGTTGAATAAAGCTGTAATTCGAAATTACATAATTAAAATTTAACAACAATGTTTAAATTTAAATTATTCGCATCATTTTAGAACATGTAACTCTAATATTATTCTTTTTTAAAAGCACTATTTGAAGCAGATTTAAATATTTCTTACTCTCAGGTGGCCACATCTATGAAATGCATGAATAACAATTAGAACTAATTTATTGTAATAACTATTATTTGTGATGTTTTTAAAAATGTATATACATTTAATATATAATATGCAAAATATTTATTGTGCTTTTTGTAAATTATATTCTTTGTTTATTATTAAATAAAAGAGCAATACAAAAATTTCATTTTTAAATAATTAACAAACTAAACATTTAACTATGTTCGTCATGTTATTTTGGAAAGAAACTCTAATCATTCTTATTTAAAATCATTAAATCATCAAAAACCATGATCATAAAAACCATAACCCTCATCATTCATAATCATTCCTATTATTCATAATAATTATTATTATTAATAACTCTCATTATTCTTATTATTCATTATCATTCATAATCATGTATAAATAATTCTTATTTAAACAAATTCAAATATTTCCCTCTTCTAGTTCAATATATCTATGAATTGCATTAACAATCGGTTACAGATTTGTTGCAGTAACTTTTATTTTGATCCTACTCAAACACTTTTATAAAAATATTTGTCAGCTTCTAGACTAGACTTTAATTGTTTGTTATGCCAGCATGAGAGAGTAAAAGATGCTTTTATACTCTAACCGAAAATTCTTTGCGGTAATAAGAAACCATGAAATCTCGTGGCTGTCAAAAATAAAATTTGAAAAAAAAATAGAGAAACCCGGATACAGGTGAAATACAAAATTACATAACTAAAATTTAACAATGGTAATTTTTAAATTTAAGTTCTGCACATCATTTTAGAGCAAGTAACTCTTATGTCATTCTTTTTAAAAGCACTTTTTAAACAGAATTTTAAATATTTCATATTCTAGATAACGACATCTATGAAATATGTTATTAACTGTTAGAACTGATTTATTGTAATAACTATGATATTAACTTATGATATTGTAACAACTTATGATATTATGCAACAACTTATGATAATGTTTATAATGTACCAACATATTTAATGTGCCTTTCATTTATTATAATATCTATTTATTATTAAATAAAAGTGCAATTCAAAAGTATTTTTATTAAATAATTAAAGTTAATAGTTAATTTAGCTCTTCACGTTTTGGAAATAAACTCTAACCATTCTTATTCAAAATGATTAATCATTTATATCCTAATATTCATGTTTAAATCATTCTTATTATTCATAAATTATTCATAATAATTCTTATTATTCATAAATTATTCATAATAATTCTTATTATTCATAGATTATTCATAATAATTCTTATTATTCATAAATTATTCAAAATAATTCTTATTATTAATTCTAATTATCCATTCATAATATTCCTTCTCATTCATAATCATGTTTAAATCATTCTTATTTAAGCAAATTTAAATATTTCCCTGTTATATATCGAATTTATTGATATATATGTATTGCCTCAATAACCGCAATCTGTAACTTGTTGAAGTAACTTTTATTTTGATCCTACTCAAAACCTTTATAAAAATATATGTCACCTCCAATACTAGACTTTAATTGTTTGTTATCCCCGCATGACAGTGTAAAAGATGCTTTTTTATACTCTAACCGAAAATTCTTTGAGGTAATAAGAAACCATGAAATCTCGCAGGCTGTCAAAAGTAAAATTTGAAAGAAAAAAATGTCTAGACCCGATGCGAAAATCTTCCCCTTTTAACTTTTATTTATCGAAGCTATTTCTAACCTATTTTCCGTTACTTTCTTTTGACAGGTTCACTGAGAAGACTCGATGAGATAAACCCCTCAAGATGGAATCCTGAAAACTCACTGACGATACAAAGCCTTTTTTGATGAATGAGTTTGCCGATAGTGGAGAACTTTCTTGAATAACTTTGAAGTTGGAAAGAGAAGAGATAAGAAGATCTCGACTGGCAACAATACATCCCCCAGACACCAAGAGATCACAATGTGGCACACTGGATATAACACCAATGACGTCAACTCTCATCATCGATGGAAGAAGATAGCAATGACTCATACGTATCTCGACTTGATCTTTTTATCAACGTCAGCTCAATGAATCTGAGTGAATCCTCCAATGAGTCCATGTCTGATCCAATTTGATTGCAAGTGTCAATGATTCATCAGTTGAATTAGACAGCTCGTTGTTGCGTGTAGCTGTACCACAAGCCATTGGCACAGCTGTGGCTTTAGGGAGTCATAATGCTTGGCACCATGATTGGTAACGTTCTTGTCATACTCTCCGTATTCACATACAAGCCTTTGCGGAATGTGCAGAATATATTCTAGTGTCTCTGGCGGCTGCTGATATTGCAGTGGCAGTTTTCGTAATGCCTTTCAATGTGGCTTATTCAATACTTGGCAAATGGGTTTTTGGCCTGCACATGTGTGAGCTGTGGCTGACATGCGATGTACTTAGCTGTACAGCTTCCATTCTGAATCTCTGTGCCATAGCTTTGGATCGATACTGGGCCATTCACGATCCTATTAATTATGCCCAAAAAGAGGACCTTAAATAGAGTCCTTTGCATGATCTTCAGCGTCTGGGTCATAAGTACCTTGATTTCAGTACCGCCTCTGATTGGTTGGAATGATTGGCCAGAAGTCTTCACTTCCGAAACACCCTGCAAGTTGACGGAAGAAAAAGGTTATGTCATCTACTCAGCAAGCGGGTCCTTTTTCATACCACTCATCATCATGACCGTGGTCTACATCAAGATATTCCAAACAGCAAGGAACAGGATCAGAGTGAAGGCCAAAGCGGCCGCCAATATCCTCAAAAAAAGACGCCAAGGCCACCGCCTCTTCCCAGATGCCTCCATTGAAGACGGTCTCTTCGGATGTCTCCAAAATTGAGGTCGCCAGCATCAACTGCAACTCTTCTTCTATTGAGATGGAAGAGAAGTCTTCCACCCCCCAAGAGTCTGGAGCAAAAGAAAACCAGGACGAGTACCCAAACGGACCTAGAAACGGGAAACAGGAGCAGGCCAACAAGACATCCACTGCGGTTCTGGTAACTGTTCGAAGTTACATGGAGCAAAAGAACGTATATGCCTACAAAAAGAAAGAAGGGCTGCACAGGTACTCGGTATCGTCATGGGAGTGTTTGTACTGTGCTGGCTGCCTTTCTTTACCATGTACGTCATCCTACCATTTTGCGATAACTGTTATATATCGGACGACATGATCAACTTCATTACTTGGCTGGGATACATGAATTCTGCACTCAACCCGGTTATTTACACTGTGTTCAACACGGACTTCCGCAGATCTTTTCAAAGATTGCTGTGTGGAAAAGGCAGAAGACGTAGATAAAAATTTTGACTTTGGACTGAACAAAGGCATTATTTGAGAGACTTGGGCAGTATCTAAAAATAAATTTAAATCTGATAGAAGAACTTTTGCTCTAAGATTAGAACTTACATTAAAATGGGAACAGTTAATTATCAAAGTTCCAAACAATTTGAGGTTGTATATAAAGTTGAACAAATTAAAAGCAAAACCTTTCACAAAACGACAAATGACACCTTAATTTGAAAATGGTTGAAGATCATGTATTGAAACTTTAAGACATTTAAGCTCTTCAGGTACGATCTGTTTATAGCAAGAACAAATGTTTATTTTTTTTTTCCTAAGATTTATTCATTTTGTATTGATAGTGTTAAAAAAAAAAAAGATTCCAAAATTCCAAAAAAATTCCAAATATCTTGTAATAAAGTAAATTTAAATAATTTAAATAGAAACACTTTCCAGATTTATATATTTCTTTCTGTGTATTAATAATTAATATATACAAATCGAATACATATTTTAAAAACTGGTAGAAACAGTTGTGATGTGTATTTATATATAATAATTATGAGAATGTACATTTCAAATTAAAATGTCTATACATCTATTCTAAAAAATAATTTCGAAAATTATAATATGCAAGTTACTTAAAAAATATTTAATAGCGAATATTGAGACTCTATATGTTTACATCATCTTATTATTCAAAAGTAAAAAATAAACATGTTTAAAATCAGTTATATTATTTTAAGGAACGTCATATGATGTAATATTTCGCCCCTTTAATATAATTCAAAATAAATTATTGACAAAAATAAATATTTAACAGACATAATTTGAAATCTTAAAATACGCATAAGATTTCAAATTATACATAAAATGTTATCTATGCATAATCTTAACTTTATATATATATATATATATATCATTTTATACTTCAAAACTTATTTTATATTTTAAACTTGCTTTATATTTTCATAATATTAAAGGTAAAATGTGATGTTCAATATTATAAATGATCAAATTTATATTACAATTAATTTTAATTTTGTTATACCAATTTTTTTTAAACTTATATTATAATTTATTTATTATGATTAAATTTGAAATAAGTTCCTAATTTTTCTCATTTTAATTATGACATATATGTTGTTATATTTTTTTTATGAAAGTGTAACTGTTGTTTATCAATACAGTTTATATTTAAAGAAGATATAATTAATTTTCATAATATTTACAATCGAAAAAACCACTATTTCCTTCCAATACAAGGTTTCTTTTAAATAAAAACTTTTAACAATAAAAATATAGCATCTATTATTAATCATTGCCACCATAACTCTCAAAATATATTGTTATAACGATAGTTTAGAATATGAAAATAATTATGACAATATTAATAGCAGATGTTTAGGTCAAATTATGCTTGTTATACGATATGATTTAAATCAAAATGTATGATTTTCATGTTCAATGTTTCATTGATACTTTGTAAATTATTACTGTGCCAAAAAAAGTAAGACCAATTTTTTTTTCAACAACCCTTTATTTATTAATCCAAATTTATTTCATCGCCTTCAAAGCAATCCCCTCCGGACACAATGCACTCATGCCAACTTTTTTCCAATGCTCAATGCATGCTAAAAAGTCATCGGTAGGGGATGGCCTTCAAAGCGCGCTACTATTCATGTTGAATCTCTCCAATCAACTCAAAAACAGTGTCTCCTCGGAGTGGACTTTGAGTTTAGGGAAAGCCAAAAGTCGCACGGTGTGGATACGGTGATTGTGGAACGATATGGGTTTCATTTTTGGCGAAAAAGTCACGAATAATTAAAGCAGTGTGAGCTGACGCATTTAGTGTTTTCGGTACCAATCGAGATTTGAAGCATTTGAGGTCCAAAATGTAATTTCCTCCTTGAATGGGATAGAATCCTTTTGAAGTTACAACATCAACAGCAAGGTCTGTAATCGTAAATCGACGGTTTGCAAGGATCAAATCTTTAATGTTTTGGACATGAGCTTCGTCGGTTGAGGTTCATGGTCGACCAGAGGGCTCTTCGTCTTTACCGCTTTCTCTGCCTTTTTGAACTGTTTATACCACTTCTAACCATTTCTTTCCGATATAGGAATGCTCACAAATGCCTTCTGCAACATTCTATACGTCTCCTGCAAACAAAATTTAATGCAAGTTCTTTTCTCAGTTAATTCAGACATTTCAAAATCGCCGAAACCACTTTTAGCATCTCACAAAGCCAAGCGTAACTCAAACACTAATGAATATTTTGGCGTCAAATTTCACACAGATGTCAAGGACAGTGCTGACAACCTAAAAAAGATTGAAATTCCATAATCCCAGGGAATTTTAAATTGAAAATTGGTCTTAATTTTTGGACACAGTAGTAGAATATGGTTGCAATAAATGGAGAAAACATGTTATAAAAAATGGTGACTAGTTTGTGTATATTCTAATCTAAAATGAATACAAATGTCTGGATATATATATATTCAATGTATTGTAGTAAATGTACTAAGATATTGATGTTGATGTTGTACTGAAATATTGGCTAGAAATATTACTGATAATTTTAATATTTCTGTAGATTGTATATGGATAGCAATATTATAGAAATTACAATTGTATAATACTGAGAACTGCTCAACCATAGAATTTTAAGCAAATGTACATAAAGTATTAAATGCTAGAATTAGAAAAAGGTTCTGTTTTCAAATATACAGTGCTTAAATGTTTATTCTAAAGAAGTACTTGTACTTTTTAGTATTTACATTTCAGGATTTCTATGTGCATTAACTAGCTTATTTGTTAAGAGATGTATGTAGAATTTAAAGTTGTATTGAATTGCATTGAATTAAATTAAATGGTACAAATAAAAATTTTTGAAATCTTCATTGAGACATTTTTTAAATTTATTTTCTAATTCAAAAAGATAGACCTTGAGTACACACATTGAAAAGTACTATCCCACTGAAAGATGTGTTGGCTGTCAGATAGTAAATTTAATACAGGGTGATTATAATTAAATTCCCACATTCAAAATGCTGTAAAATGAACCACTGGCTACAATGAGTTCAAATTTGATCTTGGTGGACTTTAACTTGGACTTTAATTATAATCACCCTGTATTTTTAATTTATTTATCAAAAGTTATTTTTACATTTCTTTATTTTTTTCAGAATCCTTTTACGCTTTACTCTTTCTTTTCTGAAAATGCAATTTGAAATTAATTGGTACGATGCTTATAGTTTAGAAGTGACATATTTGCACGCTATTCAAACATGTGATACGACACGTCCAAAATGAAATTTGCAAATATTTAAAACTAATGTTCATTTTATGTATTTTTATTGTTCTTTTGAATATCCTTAATTAGAAAATTTTGTGAGAAGCATAAATTTAATCTATCTACAGCAAAGTTATTTTAATTTAATTAAACAACTCACTTCTCATTCTATCACATTTCTAATAATCAATTCAAGCCCAGCTTTTACTTGTTTCACCTCTGCCATGCTGTAACTTCAACAAAACTAAATCTGACTCTTAAGTGAAAGAGGAGATTACCAAACAGATATGATAACACGAATGCTTCAGAGAAGAGATTTATCCAATCTTGTTAATTACTGCAGCGAAAGATTTGAGCCGTGAAACGTTCACTTCACAAAGGCAAAATGCATAATATATTTGACTGCTAATGAAACTGGAGAATATTTTCCATTGTCAGACTTAATTGAAGTTATTGATTCATACGTTCTGGAGAAAGGTACGGAAGAGTTAACTGAGAATTTGTTTGCTTATGCTGTGAAAAATGGAGTTGAGAATTTTCATTATTGGATACGTAATTTCATTTCTTATAATACTAAGGAATAAATTATGTTAAATTATTATCATTATTAACGAAATAATTTAGAAAAATTCAAAATTTGCTTGAATCTCTTATTTGCTTTTTTTAAAAACATGCTGAAAATAATCATAAATTCATCAAACGCTAGACATAATCTTTAATTCACCACGAGCAAAAAATTAATCTTTAATTCAATACGTACAAAAATAATCATTAATTCATCACATGCAAAAATTATCTTTAATGCACTACGTGCGAAAATAAACATTAATTAAGAACGTGAAAAAAATAATCTTCAATTTCCACGTGCAAAAGTAATCTTTACTTCTGCCATGAGCAAAAAAAATAATCTTTAATTCAATACGCACAAAAATAATCATTAATTCAGCTTGTGCAAAAAATAATCTTTTATTCACCACCTGCAGAAAATAATCTTCAATTCACCACGTGGAAAAAAATATCATTAATTCATCACGTGCAAAAGATAATCATTAATTTACCACGAGCAAAAATAATCTTTAATTTACAACGTGCAAAAAAAAAATAATAATAATAATTTTGGACTAAACTGATTATTTTGAGCTACATAGTTTTTTCATTTGAAACATGTTAAAATAATCATTAATTCGCACATGCAAAAAATAATCTCAATTCGCCACGTGCTAAAAAATAATCTTTAATTCACCCCATGCAAAAAAAAAAATATATTTAGTTCACCACGGGCAAAAATAATCTATAATTCATCACGAGCAAAAATAATATTTAGTTCACTACAAGCAAAAAAAAATAATCTTTAATTCATCACGTGCAAAAAAAAAAATTCTTTAATTCACCACGTAAAAAAATAATCATTAAATCGCAATGTGCAAAAAAATATTTTTTAATTTTGAACTAAAAAAATTAGAAAATTTTTGCGAGAAACTTACATTTAATCCATATACAGCAAAAAGTTGTTTTTAATTTAATTAAGCAACTCGCTTCTCATTCTATCACATTTCTAATAATCAATTCAAGCCCAGCTTCTACTTACTTCACTTCTTGCATGCTGTAACTTCAACAAAACTAAATCTGACTCTTAAGTGAAAGAGGAGATTACCAAACAGATATGATAACACGAATGCTTCTGAGAGGAGATTTATCCAATCTTGTTAATTACTGCAGCAAGAGATTTCAGCCGTGAAACGTTCACCTCTGAAAGGCAAAAATGCATATTATATTGGACTGCTAATGAAACTGGAGAATATTTTCCATCTTTGTCAGACTTAATTGAAGTTATTGATTCATACGTTCTGGAGAAAGGTACTGAAGAGTTAAAGCCGTGAGTTTGTTTGCTTATGCTGTGATTGGCTGGTAGTGCTTTTGAAAGTGGAGTTGAGAATTTTCATTATTGGATACTTAATTTCGTTTCTTATGGAACATATGAATAATTTATGTTAAATTATTATCATTGATTAATTTTTTTTTTTTTTGCATGAAGTCCCGATATTTATAAGAAAATCAGGCTTAACGAAATAACTTAAAATAATTCAGAATTTGTTTGAGTCCCATATTTTTTTAAACATGCAAAAAATAACCGTTAATAAACCTCGTTCAAAAAATAATCTTTAATTAACTATATGCAAAGAATACTTATTTATTCGCCACATGAAAAAAATAATCATTAACTCACCACATGCAAAAAATAAGCTTTAATTTACCACGAGTAAAATATATGCATCAAATCACAACGTGCAAATAATAATTTTTAATTCACCAAAAATAGACACAGGTACATATATTGAAAAACAAATACCAAACTGAAGTTTGTTTATCTCTGTATTGGCTGCCAGATGGAGAAATTTACTATTTTAATTTATTTGTCAAAATTTATTTCAAATTTCCTTATTTTACAGAATCTTTTTAGACTGTACTCTTTCGTTCAACTAAAGTGTAATTAGAAATTAAATTAAGTTTTTAATTGGTTTGGTACGATACTCACAGTTTATACATTAATCAAACATGTAATTAGACATGAGCAAGATGAAAAATTTGTAAATAGATTTTAATTTAATATTTATATTATGAATTTTTATTTTTTTCTTATACATGTCCTTAGTTAGAAAATTAAACATAAATTTAATCCATCTACAAGCAAAGTTATTTTTGAATTTAATTAAACAACTTCACTTCTCATTCCATCAAATAGATTATCAAAATTCTAGTAATCAATTCAATCTTAATTAAAGAATAATTCGGAATTTACTGGTATCTCATATTTGTATCTTTTTTGAAACGTGCAAAACATAATTACTGATTCACCTCGTAGAAAAATAATCTTTAATTTCACACCTGCAAAAAATAATTTTTAATTCTGAACTAAAATGATTATTTTGAGTTACTTTGTATTATCTAAGAAGAACAGGAGTTCATTTTTTAGTTCACGATTAGAATTTAAAACTAATTTTAATTGATATGCTACGTATTATTTTTAGAAGTGATATATTTGCACATTAATCAAACATGTGATAAAAAATGTGCAAAATAAATCTGTAAATAGATTTCAATTTAATATTCATTTTTGTTGCTCTTAAGCATATCGTTAATTAGAAATTTTAGGAGAAACATAAATTTAATTTATCTACAACAAAGTAATTTTTAATTTAATTAAACAACTCACTTCTCTCAAGCTATCAAATAGTTAATAATTCTAATAATCAATTCAAACCAGCTTTTACTTACTTCACCTCTGGCATAATGCAAATTTAGCAAAAATAAATTTTGACTCTTAAGTGAAAGAAGATTAATTATTTTAATTTATTTTCCTTATAATTATTATATTTATGTTTATATATTAATATTTTATTATATTTTACTATATTATTTTTAATTACTATTACTTTTTATTTATCAAAATTTATTTCATATTTCCTTAATTTTCAGAATCTTATTAGGCTTTACTCTTCCTTTCTAACAAAGTGCAATTAGAAATTAAATTAAATGTTTAATTGGCACGATACTTTGGTTTGTGCATTAATCAAACATGATGAAAGGCATGTGAAAAATGAAATTTTTAAATAGATTTTCTATTTTAATATTCATTTTATTGCTTTATACATATCCTTAGTTAGAAAATTAAACATAAATTTGTGCATCTACAGCAAAGTTATTTTCAATTTAATTAAGCACGTTACTTCTCATTCTATCAAATAGCTAGCTTATCAAATTTCTAATAATCAATTGAAGTAGGCCCAGCTTTTACTTACTTCACCTTTGGCATGTTGTAGCTTCAACAAAAGTAAATGTGACTCTTAAGTGAAGAGGAGATTACCAAACAGATATGATAACACGAATGCTTCAGAGAAGAGATTTATCAATCTTGTTAATTACTGCAGCGAAAGATTTCAGCCGTGAAACGTTCACTTCTGAAAGGCAAAATGCATA
This sequence comes from Caerostris extrusa, assembly GCA_021605095.1. Classification (NCBI taxonomy): domain Eukaryota; kingdom Metazoa; phylum Arthropoda; class Arachnida; order Araneae; family Araneidae; genus Caerostris; species Caerostris extrusa. The sequence continues at coordinate 6,028 of BPLR01012801.1, read as the reverse complement.
ATATATTTTACTGCTAATGAAATTGGAGAATATTTTCCATCTTTGTCAGACTTAATTGAAGTTATTGATTCATACGTTCTGGAGAAAGTACTGAAGAGTTGACGTTGTGAGCTTGTTTGCTTATGCTGTGATTTGCTGTTAGTGCTTTGAAAACGGAGTTGAGAATTTTCATTATTGAACACGTAATTTTTATTTCTTATGAAACTTAGGACTAAATTATGTTAAATAATTATGATAGATTAATTTTTCTTTTTGTATATTATTTAACATTTACTGCAAAAAAAACTATTTTATCTAATTAAAAAATTACTTTAACCACCGTTTCTCAATTTATCTCCCCCCAAAAAAGTAAAATTTATAAAAAATGGAAGAGAAATTAATTTAGTTTTAGATTAGGGCAACACAAACTAATATTTTTATCTATGTATAATGTATTTGTACATTTTTTTACATTTTTGCAATTAAATAAATGTTCATGGTAGTTGGCGAATTTTTGATAGTATAGATTATTTTTTAATTATGGCTTTGATTTAATTCAAAATATCAATTTTTTTTATGATTTTTTGCGAAAACATAAATAAATATTAGATCAAATAAAAATATCCTAACATACAAATATCTTGCTTTATATACAAATTCATTATTGTTAATGTATTCTTTATTTATATAGAGAGTGCTTATAATAAAAGTCCATATCCAAAATGTAAATCGTTTTTCGAACTTATAAACATTTACTAACGTATGAACATTTTTGATTCCTTACCGTTTCTCCTTCTTCAAGTATCTGCAGTTCAAATTTGAACTCATTATGATGAGTGGTTCTTTTTTTTACAGCATTTTGAAAGTGGGACTTTCATTAAAATAACCCTGTATATTTCACATTTTTTTAATAATATTTATTCAATAAATATTTCTTTATTTTTCTGAATGCTTTTCGGACTTTACTCTTCCTTTCTGACAAAGTGTAAGTTAATTGGTACGATATTTGTAGTTTAGAAGTGATATTTTGTTCGTTAATCAAACATGTGACACGACACGTGCAAAATGAAATTTGCAAATATTTAAAACTAATGTTCATTGTATATAGTTTTATTGTTCTTTTGAATATTCTTAATTAGAAAATTTTGTGAGAAGCATAAATTTAATCCATCTACAGTAAAAAGTTTATTTTCAATTTAATTAAACAACTCACTTCTCATTCTATCAAATTTCTAATAATCAACACAAGCCCAGCTTTTACTTACTTCACCTTTTGGCATGCTGTAACTTCAGCAAAAAATAAACCTGACTTGAAAGAGAAGATTACCAAACAGATATGATAACACGAATGCTTCGGAGAGGAGATTTATTCAATCTTGTTAATTACTGCAGCGAAAGATTTCAGCCGTGAAACGTTCACTTCTGAAGGCAAAATGCATAATACATTTGACTGCTACTGAAACTGGAGAATATTTTCCATTGTCAGACTTAATTGAAGTTATTGATTCATACGCTCTGGAGAAAGGTACTGAAGAGTGAGTTTGTTTGCTTATGCTGTGATATTTTATTATTGCTTTGAAAATGGAGTTGAGAATTTTCATTATTGAATATGTAATTTCATTTCTTATGAAACTTAGGAATAAATTATATTAAATTCTTATCATTATTAAGAAAATAATTTAGAATTTGCTGGAATCTCTTATTTGTTTTTTTAAAACATGCTAAAAATAATCATTATTTCACCACGTTCAAAAATAATCTTTAATTCACCACGAGCAAAAATAATCTTTAATGCACTACGTGCAAAAATACAGATTAATTCATCACGTGCAAATAATTAATCTTTAATTCACCACGTATTAAAATTTTCTTTAATTCACCACATGCAAAAAATAATAATCATTAATTAAATACGTGCAAAAATAAAACATTAATTCAGCTCGAGCAAAAATAATCTTTATTTCATCACCTGAAAAAAAAAAATCATTAATTTACCATCTGTAAAAAAATTGTCTTTAATTTACAACGTGCAAAAAAAAATTTTTAATTTTTGAACTAAAACTATTATTTTAAGCAACATTGTATTTTCATTTTAAGCATGCTAAAAATAATCATTAATTCGCCACATGCAAAAAATAATCTTTTAGTTCACCACAAGCAAAAATTTAATTTATATTTAGTTCACTAAGAGCAAAAAATAATCTTTAATTTACCACGTATAAAAATATATCACTAATTCTCCACCTGTATCAAACTATTCTTAATTCACCACATGCACAAATATTATATAATTCACAACGTGCAAAAACATGATCTTTAATTTACCACGTGCAAAAAACTTTAATTCAATCTTCACTTCGGGAATATATTTCTCCCCATATGATACGCATTTGCGTATCAGAGGTACAAAAAATCTAGATATAGTTCTCTATTATTAATGAATTGTTATCGCAATGAATGAATTTTCATCTTGTTAAAATTTTATAAAAAACAAACATAAGAGAAAAGAAATAAATGCAACATAGGTACCCTGCAGCTAACTACCATCTAAATGTTGCAAGTTGCAATATCTTCTTTTGTAATAAAATATAAAGTATTTTATTATATAAAGTATTTTAATAATAATAACTAAATATAAGTTCTTTCATATTAATGAATTTTTATCGTAATGAATGAATTTTCATCGTGTTGAATTTTTATAAAAAAAATACAAGAGAAAAAAAATAGTAAATGCTGCATAGGTACTTTGCACCTTAGCTACCATGTAATTGATAAAATTACAATTTCTTCCTTTTCAATAAAATATAAAAAATTTATAATAATAATAATCTAAATATTAGTTCTCTTAATGAATTTTTATATAAAGGAATGAATTTTCATCGTGTTGGATTTTTATAAAAAAACACAAGTGAAAAATGTAAAATAAACTCTACATAGGTATCCTGCACCCTAACTACCATGTAATTGATGGAAGTTTCAATGTTTTCTTTTGCAATAAAACACAAAATAATTTTATAATTTTTGAACTCTAATCACAGTGTGACAGCCTCTGATATCTTCATTTTTAATATACTATTGGATATACAGTGACATAGGCTGCTAGAATGCCAACTACATTTCCTGGCCTATATATCCATACTCAAAATATTATTAATCCTGAGGTTTTAATAACAACCTTAATTTCTAATGTTATATCTGTGAAACATTTGCTCATAAGCAAGGTATATTTTAATAATAAAATGTTGTTATTCACGAACCTCATAACAATGAAATTTTATATTGGGACAAAATAAAGACATTCATTCAGAGTTTCCTGCATTGGATGGAACATATGGCTTTTTCATTTATTGTTATACAATGCATAAGTAAAATTTTACGTTCAGTTTTAGTAGCGATAACTTTGGAATGAAACTACATATTTTTAGCATTAGAAAAGTTATTTTCTTGGCTACAGAATGGTAAAAATGCACATCACGAACACTTGTGTAATAAGCACGTATTTTGAACCGATGCATTAAATATAAACTTGTATGAATACTTTCAATACAATGCATATAAAGATGGATTGAAAATGGACTAGTTCATAATGGGAATTCAATACGGCGTATATTTATGATGGAAATAAAGCAGCCATTCAAAAGACATCAAATAAATATTTGGTAAAGAATATATTTTGTGCAAAGTAATATTTATTTTAAATAATTCATTTTCCTTGTTATGGAATAAGATGATTTTTAACTTGAGAATGTAAAAGAAATTAAAAAAAAAACAATAGAAACAGAACATCAATTTAAAAATATAAATATACATATTTTTATAATAAATATATATTTTGGAATGTAATAGAAAAGTATTTAGACATTAAATTTTAAACTATGAACTCTTAATATGTAATTCAAATAATTAATATTAACATAACATAACTAACATTCAAATAATAAAGATAAAAAAAAGAACATTAATTAAAAAAATTTAAAAAATATAATCTGAACATACATATTTTTATAATAAACATATTTTGAACATAATATAGTGTATGGATAATAGATTCTAAATATGAACATTTAAAAATTAATTCAAATAATTAACATTAAAAAGGATAGAAATCGAACATCAATTTAAAAAATGGAAACTAAAAATGTATTTTTTATAATGAATCTATATTTTTTGAATGTAAGAATAGTAACTGAACAACAAATTTTTTAAATTAATTATAAAATGTAAATCAACTAATAAGCATTAAAATAATAGAAACAGAACATCATTTAAAAAAATATAAATATACATATTTTTATAATATATATATACATATATTCAATACGAAAATATAGTAGTATGGACTATAAACTTTAAACAATGATCACTTAAAATGTAATTCAAAAAATTAATATTAAAAGGATAAAAACAGAACATCAATATAAAATATAAAACGTAAATATACATATTTTTATAATAAATATCTTTTGAAATAAAAAAATAGTGCATGGACAATAAATTTTAAACTATGAATACATAAAAATGTAATTCAAATAATTAACCTTAAAAAAGAATAGAAACAGAACATCAATTTAAAAAATATAAAACATAATATAAATATACATATTTTAATAATAAACATATTTTTTTCAAGATAAGAAAAAATAGTATTGGGACAATAAATTTTAAACTATGAACACTTAAAATGTAATTCAAATAATTAGCATTATATCTGCCCTGCAGTGTTATGAACGAGTTTACAAACTATTATGCAGATGTTGCCACAAAAAAAATAAATGCGCTTAAAAATATATTTTTATTAAAAAATCTGTAGTTAAGCTGACTATATTCCTTGGAAAATTAATGATTCCGTTTTGGTATTGTAAAAATTAATTTATAATGCAGTTAATTTTATGCAGTTCCTGTTAGTTCCTAATTTTTATGCAGTTGTTAAATTTAAATAATAAATAAATAAACTAGTTATTAATGACATTAAATATAAAAAAAGGTAATGTACAATTTTTCGAAAACTTTTAATAAAATGAAACGGAAAAATATATCGCAGGAAACAAAACATCTATTTAAATAAAATAAAAAAGGCATAAAATGATGAGAGGAATATATTCTGGGAACAAACATGGGGAAATTACAGTCGCCATAGTGCCCATGGGCCCAAATGGCCGGGTGTGGCTAGCGCTCTGGCGCTCGGTACCCGCAGTTTCGGGTTCGAGTCCTAGCGGTGCCATGGATGTTTGTAGTGGTTTGGAATCCGCTTTAAGCCGTATGTTCAGGTCTAATAGGATCGTAGAGGCGTTGCGGGGGCATTGTTACTCTGGTGGCGCTATCTTCCAAGTTACACGCGCCCCGGGTAGTGCAATGAGTAACGTCTATGCAGCGCTTACGCTAAGGCATCAAAGACCGAGCACAACCACAAGTGTTTGGCAGCTGTATTAGAAAAGAAAACAAACATAATTGCTCATTTGGCGATTAACAATTCTGCCAGCTTACTAGGATCTCCTACACTGCAAGTATCTGTTTCTCCAAAACCAGTAGAATTTGAGTAGAGATCTGTATATATATATATATACAGATCTCTACTTCTCTCTACATATATATATACAGATCTCTACTCAAATTTACTAGTTTTGATACTTATTTACTGATATGAATTTTTGCTATGCAACAGTCATGGTGGGATAAGACACAGTCCTACTTACTGTCAGGCTTTTCGAAACAGGAAAATGTTTTCCTTTTTACGGAGTGGAGTTGTCACAGCCCCTCCGCTCAGCACTTCTACTTAGTCATATTCGGCCGGCACCCGATGGTTTATAGTGGACGAGCAACTACAGACATCCATGGAACTGGCAGAGCTCCAAACCGAAACCTGTGTCACCGAACGTCACGGGCGCTAGTCACTCCACAGCCATCCCAGCCCCATTTGGCTTTCCCTATTATACATAAATAAATGAAACATTTATATTTTTAAATAATTTTTAAGGGATCTGTATATATTTTATCTTAGCCAGTTAACGTAAAAATTAAATCGTATAAACTTGAAAAAGCAGTTATCATA
>BPLR01012800.1:0-28224 GCA_021605095.1 Caerostris extrusa | reverse complement strand
GGAATGGTCTTCAAAGCTTCCGGCGATTCACGTTGAATCTCTTCAATCGACTCAAAACGGTGTCCCCGGAGAGTCTTTTGAGTTTAGGGAATAGCCAGACGTCACACGGTGTGTGTAAATACGGTGGTTGTGGAATGATATGAGTTCCATTTTTGGCAAAAAGTCACGAACAATCAATGCAGTGTGTGCTGACGCATTCAGCCTTTTCGGTACCGATCGAGATTTGATGCGTTTGAATCCCAAAGGAATGGACCTTTTGAAATTCCAACATCATCAGCAAGGTCTCTAATTGTAAATCCACGGTTTGCAAGCACCAATCTTTAATTTTTGGGGTGTGAACTTCGTCGGTTGAGGTTGACGGTCGACCAGAGAGCTCTTCTTCTACAACGCGTTCTCTGTCTGCTTTGAACTGTTTATACCACATCTGAACATTTCTTTCCGATATAGGAATGCTCACCGAATGCCTTGTGCAACATTCTATACGTGATCACAAACAAAATTGAATGCAAGTTCTTTGCTCAATTCCTTCAGGCATTTCAAAATCGCCTGAATCAGTTTTGGCGTCTCACAAAGCCAAGCGTAACTCAAACACTAATGAATATTTTGACGTGAAATTTCACACAGATGTCAAGGCAGTGCCAGCAACTTAAAAAAGAAATAAAAATTAAAATTCTATAAGCCCCGGAATTCCAAATTGAAAATTGTTCTTACTTTTTGGACACAGTAGTATAAGCAACTTTAATAATGTATAATATTGATTGTTATATACGATTATTGGTGTCTGGAGTTAATATTGTCCATTTAAGTGGCAGGTAATCAAAAAGTTTTAGAATTTAATGTACTGTTTTAATACTGACAGAAATTAATCTTTGATTATGAAGTGAAGTAATTAGTTTATTTTTTTTTTACAATATCTTTTAATGACCAACACATGCAAGAATAACTGCGGACGATACAAATACTAATTTCTTATATGTTGTTCTTGTTCTAATGCAGCTGGCAATACAGAGACAATTACTCTTCATGCGATAAACAAGGGCTGCAACGCTGTTACTCATTTAGCACTACCCAAGGGGCACTTGCAGCTTGAAAAATATGCTACGGAAGCGAGTAACACTACCTCCGCAACGATCATGTTAGACCGGAACCTACAGTGTAAAGTGGATTCGGATCCACTACAAACATCCATGGCACTGCCAGCACTCGAAAACGAAACCTGTGGTACCGAGTGCTAGAACGCTAGACACTCGGCCATCAGGCCTCCTATTTGCTTATATAATTGCAGCAATATTGACCGCATGAAACCAACGAGACAACTGACTCCTCCTAACAGTGTGTGTAATTTTGTGTTTATAGTTCTACGAAAATTTAAAAAAAAATTTTAAAAAAATTTTAATATTTATTTAATGTACTGTTTTAATACTGATAGAATTTAATATTTGATGAAAAAAATGAAGTAATTAGTTTATTTTTAACATTAACTTTTAATGACCAACGCATGCAAGAATAATTACAGAAGATACAAATTTTAATTTCTTATATAATTGCAGCAACATTTGCCGCATAATACCAACGAGACAACTGACTCATCCTAACACGTGTCTTCCTTTGTGACTTTTATAACTCTACGTAAATTTAAATAAAATAAAAAAAAATTACATTTTTATTACCTACGACCAAACATTGTTCTTTTCTCTCCAGACACCTATAATCGTATAAAACAAATCAGTATTCCACAGTATTAAAATTGCTTATATGCAAAAGTAGCAACTTCGACCATCTGGAAAATTAACTTTCCACCGAAGAACAACTTAGTGTGTGATAACATCTGAAATTTATCCACAAACTGGTACCTTTTTAATTAAATGCTTCAAGAGCTTTCAGCGTCTTCCTTTAAGTTTTTCAATAAAAGGTGCAGCAATAACTTTGAAGAAAACACTACACCGAAAACATTATCCTTAACATATGAGGGTCGGGAAAGTATTAAAAATTTTTAAGTACATCCCACTGTACACTCCCTGGTAAAAGAGCTCTCCAAAACATTTAAAAAAGAGCGGCCATGTTTGATTGATGAAGAACCGTTTAAAAAAGTACTGGCTCTTTAATTTAATTGGCTTTTCTGAACAGTGAACTTTAGGTGCATTTTAAACCAAGTCAACATGCTCGATTTTTGTCGTGTGTGTGTGTGTAGAAGCACTTTTAATAATTCAGAATTATACTCGTGTTTGCATTTTGGGGAGCAACTAAAAATTAAAAGTATTATAATTCCAATTTTCAAAGTGGCATGAATCGATTATGCTGTACTTAATGAAAAATAGTTTATTGGCTTACTTTTTATTTTATTTGTTTATTATTTTTTTTTTTTTTTGAATGCACAACATTTATTTTTTTTTTTTTTTGAATTTCAAAACATGAATATTTTTTTTTTTTACATTTTTAATTTCTTTAAAATTTAGAACTTTTTTTCCCGTTTGAACTTTGATACTAAATTAAAAGCATTACAATTCAAATCTTTGGTATGAGTCGATTACTTTAAAATTTAATACGCAACACGAAGATATATTTCTAATTACTGTAAAATTCAGAACTTTGCTTTTTATTTTGAGGGTACAAAAAAAAAGTGTTACTATTCCAACGTTCAAAGTGGCATGATTCGATTACTTTTAATTAATTTAATTGTCGTTAAATTGCACTCTTGAAATTGTTAGGCATGAGTCGATTGTTAGTTACGCACTTTTCCAAGATTTTATTTATTTGTTTCCAAGATTGTTTTGTAACTACACAAGATTGTTTGAAGATTGCACTGAAAATTGTTAGTTGTCGCACTGTTTCCAAGATTGTTAGTGTTTCCAAGATTGTCGCAAAGATTGTTTGTTATTGCACTGTTTCCAAGATTGTTAGAACTATTGCACTGTTTCCAAGATTGTTAGTTGTCGCACTGTTTCTACTTTTCAGTTAGTTATTGCAGATTGTTTGTTATTGCACTGTTTCCAAGATTGTTAGTTGTCGCACTGTTTCCAAAAAAGATTGTTAGTTGTCAAAAGATTGTTAGTTATTGCACTGTTTCCAAGATTGTTAGTTGTCGCACTGTTTCCAAGATTGTTTGTTATTGCACTGATTCCAAGATTATTTTTAATTAATTTAAGATTGTCATTATTGCACTGTTTCCAAGATTGTTAGTTATTGCACTGTTTCTTGTTTATCGCACTGTTTCCAAGATTGTGGATATTATTATTATTCTTTAAATATTGCAATATTTTCAAACAATTATTTCATCACTTCAGCAAAAGATAATAGCGGGAAAACAGTTTAATTTCACAAATTACCTGGGTAATAACCTAGATAATCTGAACAATATCTACTAGATATGCCTCTTTAACTAATAGATAAGAAGATATTTTCTGAAAAATAGCATCATTTTTGTATATGCTTAAATTAACTCTCAAACAATTTAATAATACTAACTATTATCCATTAAAAGCACGATATACTTTATCTAATAAAGCTATAAATAACTTCATTTATTAATTGATAGATTAAATAAAATACACTGACAATTGTTGAAACATAATGATACTAATTTATTTTATGGTCTTAAAAGATCCAGTTGTTATAATTATTCATTGAACCAAAATATGATACTCAATCAAACAATTAACTAACTATACGGAATACGCTAGTGTGCTAATATCCAAAATAAAATACGGAAAATTCTTATTTTGTAGACGACCCCGTATTTAATAGAATCAGCAAAGTTGCTGATTACTTGGGTAAAAAGCTAACATTAAAGACTTTCAAGGTTTGAGTTTGTAGCTCTATAGTCAGTTTCTGCACAGTTTAGGTTAATTAGAGCGTGACCTACAGTTTAACGGGTCCTACAGTTTACCAAAAAACAGAGAGCTAGCCAATTCACCAATCTCAGTAGGGATAAATTGTAGATCAACTAAACTTTTATCAACGGGTGTGGAGGTTGCGCTGTACTTCCTCTCGTGCAAAATTAGCATATGATTACGAAAAAAAAAAATAGAATTTTTCATACAAATCCCCTTCAAATCGTAGGTCGCTCTCTAATATGATTGTAGAGCGTTGGGCGTAGGGTTGACAACCCTACCCCTTAAAAAATAACATCTCCTGTTTCGGAATCTCTCTGACGTAGGGCTCTTCGTAGACCAACAGAGGTTTGGTTTGGCTTGTCGCTCGATGGTCAAGGTATGCTCACTTTAGACTAATTAGACCTGGACCTACAATTTAACGGGGATTCCAAACCACTAACAAACATCCACGCCACCACCAGGTTTCGAACCTGAAGCCTGTGGAACTAATGGCCAGAGCGCTAGCCAATTGCCCGTCAGGTCGCTGAGACTTTCAAGGACTATAGGTATAAATTAGAGTTATATATAGAATAGTATAATAGCATTACATATAATTGTATATAATTATAAATGATATATATATACTATAATAAAAAATGTATAGTCTAAAGGTAATATATTCCGTATTCTTCTTTATTGGCGCAACATCCCAATGATGGCGCCAAGACCGTCTGCCTACTGGCAGATTTTGAGACAGGGGCAGACCGGGTTCTACTGTTTAAAATGGATTCTAAATCTCTACTAGCCCGAAGTCCATTTGAAACCGCCGGGACTCGAACCTGAAACCTGTTGCAACGAGTGACAGACACTTGACCATCAACTCCCATATATTTAGTATTAAAACGTTATATTTTTAAAAGGTCAAACAAATATATATTTATATTATATTTTTTATATTTATATTAAACTTATATTTTATATTAATTTTCTTTAAAATAAGATTAAATTAATTGTAGTAAAAAATATCAAACCCTAAAAACCCTAAACCCTAATATCAAAATATCAAACCCCTTTTTTCTAATGCACCTGGCAAACACTTAGACATCTGTCTTGGATGCCTTAAGACAAGCGTTGCACAGACATTACTCACTTTGCATTACCCAGGGGGCGTGTGTAACTTGAAGATATGCTACGGACGCGGGTAGCAATATCTCCGCAATGCTCTACGATCATATTTGACAAGGAACTACGGTTTAAAGTGGAGTCCGAACCACTACAAACCACCATGGCACCGCCGGCACTCGAACCCGAAACCTGTGGTACCGAGCACCAGAGCGCTAGCCACTCGGCCATTCAGGCTCCTTTTTTTTGAAGTTACAGATGTTATTTTCTATTTCAGTACAATAAATAAATCCAACTGTCTCAAACTAATAAATGCTGACAACATTCTAATCACATATAAATCTAAACTTTAAATATGCATTTACAGCTTTGAAATTGAGGATTAAAAAAAAAAATCCTTGATAACAAGATAATAATGTCATTTTTGTCCAACCAATCTCCATTCAGCAAAGGATTATACCCTTAAACCTCATTAAAAAGGTCGTTAACAGAGCTCTAATTAACCACGTTTTGCGCTAACTCAGAGCGGAATAATTCTAAGTTCTAGACAGTAAAAAAAAATAATGAAAAAAATATGTAATTTAACTGTGACCACAAGATAATTATAATGCTCGTCGAAAATTTTTACAAATATAAAAATTTGGAATCTAATCATATAAGTGTTCATTTTCCAGTAATGCTAAAATGGGGATTAAAAAAATGTATAATTGAGTAGTTTATCAGACTAACAAGATAAGTTTTTCTAATTACAAATTGCATTAATTTAATAGAGACAAAATTAAATAAAACTAATGAGTTTCTTTTTTACTGTTTTTGTATTAACTTGTAATTAAGTTTTAAACCAGTAATAATACTAGTGGAAGATAATTTTTGCAAGCAATAATTTATTTTTAACTATTTTTAATATAGTATCTAATACACATTAAATATAATTTTTTCAATTATATTCTAGATAAAAACATTCCCTTAATATTTGCGATTTTTATTATGCACCGTGCAATTTAAATGAATATATATATATATATATACACTCATGTCCATAAATTAAGGATAATTCAGAATCACACAGAAATTGAACTCTAAAATAAAAATTTCACCTGTAGAATTATCACACACATCTTGAAGAAGAATATGCAAATTACTGGAAACCACCAGATGGCGCGTATAGTACGTCATAGTACGTGCCACAATGACAAGAGTGTAAGAGAGGGGGTATATAAGGAATGGTGGCAAAGAAGTAAAATTGTTCACAAGCGCTTTAAAAACCTTTCAGTGCAATAACCGCATAGTTATGGCACAAAGGAAGCATTTGGATGATTTTTTACGTGGTAGAATTATCGGACGACTGGAATGTGGACGTACCCAGCTGGAAGTATCCGAGGAACTTGGAATCGCCCAGAGTGTCATCTCCAGGCTTTGGCAACGACTCCAAGATGATGGTAATGTGAGTAGATGTTACAGCACAGTTCGCCCCCGAGTTACAACGCCGAATGAGGACCGGTATTTAGCAGTTACTGCCAAAAGAAACAGAAACAGACCTGTCTCGTCAGCTCTCCTCAGCTACCGGTACGACAGTTTCAAGGCAGACCGTGTATAGACGCTTAGGGCACATTGGTCTATATGCTCGTAGGCCTGTCAGATGTGTTCCACTTACCACAACTCACTGTCGCCTGCGATTAACCTGGAGTAGAGTATGCATTGTGGACACCGCAACGTGGTCTGGTGTGAAGTTTTCCGACGTGTCCAGGTTTGGTTTGCAGTCTGATTCTCACCGGACTTTCATATGGAGAGCGCCAGGTACCCGTTACCACCAAGAGAACACCATTGAACGACACCGTTACGGTGGTGCAGGATGGCTCGTTTGGGGAGGAATTATTCTTTTTCCAGAACTGACCTGCATGTTCAGAGTGTAACGATGACAGGCCACATCTATCGGGATGTCATTCTGGAACAACATGTACGTTTGTTTCGGGGCGCCATGGGGAGCTGAATTTCTGTTTATGGATGACAACGCCCGTCCTCACCGTGCAAACATTGTAGACGAATGCCTTCAATTGGAAGATATCACCCGTATGGATTGGCCAGCATACTCACCGGACTTGAATCAATAGAGCATGTGTGGGATATGCTTGGTCGACGAATTGCAGCCCGTCAACCCCTCCCACCTGTCAACCGGAACTTCAGAGGGCATTGCTTGATGAGTGGTGTAACATTCCCCAAGATCAGATTGATAATTTGATACTCAGCATGCCTAGGCGTTGTCAGGCCTGTATTGCATCGTCCGGGAGACATACTCCATATTAACCATCATACTAACCATGTTATACTGTTTTTTGTAAATAGGTTCTTTTTTTTAAATTTGCTCAGGGAGTAAAAATCGCAATTTTTATTAATTATGTCAAACACATAGCATCCTTTTTGCTCTTTACCTTTTGTTTAATAAATAGACTTTACAAATAAGTCAAATTTGTTTTGCTTCTGTCTCTTTCTTTGCCTGAACTTCCTTATCCTTAATTTATGGACATAAGTGTATTTCAAAAAGAATTTAAATAATGTATTTTAATTAAGATAATACATCGTGACCTTTGCTTTAAAATTTTATGCCTGAATTACGATTTCGTTGAATTTAATGGTAGAAAGATTGCAGAAATGGAAATCGTTCTAATAATAATGATTGTTGAATGAATTATGTAAACATATAATAAATTAAGATAATATGTTTACATACTGCATTTAAAATATCTATTTGAGATATAATAAATTAAATCTCTTATTTTATTAGAAATTTATATATTTAACCTTCTTGAATGCTGGATACTTTAATTCAAATCCTTAGGATGGTGATATGTTGCAGACACAGCGTTAATCAGACTAAATCGTAGAAACGGGCTGTCCCCAAATTGTGTTATATTAATCGTCATTTGGAATGGACTCTTCCAATATTAGCATACTGAAGTGCCACAAATTCCACTCCTTCTCTTCCTCTCTAGGCAACCTGATGGCTAATTGGCTAGCGATGTGGTCATTGGTACCTCAAGCTTCTGGTTCGAATCCTGCCGGTGGACTGGATGCTTGTTAGTGGTACGGAATCCACTTTAAACTGTAGGTTACGAACTAATTAACTTAAAGTGAGCACAAAATAACCGTAGAGCGACAAAACAAACAATCTTCCACTCTATGGATTTATCACATGGCCCCTTAGCATACAACATATAGAAAACTATGAATAGTCATTTACATGATATAGAGCATTAAGGATTTTAAGGAAGATTTTGAAGAACTATATTTTTTTAATATTTTTTTTTACATAACAATTCGGGTAATTGAAATCCAAAAGGGATACATTTAGCAGCTAGTAATTTTCTCAATACACTCTACCAATGAAAATCGAATTATATTTGCATAGAACATTTGCTACATAAACTACTGATCTAACTATGCTACCTCCTACCCACTTGCAGTGGCTTGAGAGCCATTTGGCTGGTGCTCTGTCCTTTGGTACGACAAGCTTCAGGTTTGAATCCTGGCGGGGGCATGGATGTTTGTTATTGATTCTGAATGACTGGAGATCCCGGTCTAATTAGCCTAAAGTGTGCACAAAATGACCGTAGAGCGACAAACTAAACCAAGCCTACCCACTGGCATGAGCGCCCCTGTGGCGTTCAGGGAAATGGTCAGTTGTCCTACAGACTCACACGAAGAAGTATATTTCGCCCATCCTGCGCGTAGTTCAGTATCGGGTTTTGTCTTAGAAGTGAAATCCTTCTACGAGTCTATCTATTGTCTCTAATTGTATGTGTGTGGTGGTTGTGCGTGTGTAAATAAAGCTGTGAGTACCTCAAGTACCTCAACTCAACCTCCTCAACCTCAACCTGTACCTCAAGTACCTCAACTCAACCACACCCAGTTACAATCTGATACCCCAAGCTGCACACCACACTGACAATATAAAAGCCTGACAAAAAGAAATTAAATGATAAAAGTTCATTTATTTTTTTTTCTCGGAACTCGGAATATACTAATTGCAAATATATTCCTAGACTTATTGATTAATACATTGAATAATTAAATCCAAAATATTTGTTGAAATGAGGTCAAAATTATTTTTGAAAAATAGCAGTTAATTTTCTTAAGCATAGTAAATATACAATAATATATTTATCAAAATATTTAATTAAACCTTTTTTTTAAAATGATTAAATTATTTAAATTAATATTAAATCTTTCAAAAAAAGAATTTTTTTTATATTAAAAAAAAATTTTAATTTAGAACAGAATTTAAATAGTATGAGGATTTTGGTTGTTATCCAATTTATTATGTGTATCCATACTTTAAGAGCTCTGGACCTCGGTGCCCCAAGTTTCGAGTTCGTGTCCCGGCGGTGCCATGATTGTTTGTAGTGGTTTGGATTCCACTTTAAGCCTTAGGTCCCGGCCTAATATGACTGTAGAGAGTGAGCGTATGGCTAAAACCCTACCCCGTAAAAAAGAAATCATCTCATGTTTCGCAATCTGCCATACTTTTATACTTTAATTTTTATTATCTAAGAATATAAAAATACGCAATTTCATATAACTTAATTTCATGATAATTATTCTTAAATTTCTTTGATATTCTACCTTTCGTCATTTTACAAAAACAAAATATAAAGAAGTATATTTTAAAATTATAAGTAATTATTTACGTTTATTTTCACAAATAAATGAATTTTTAGTTCAAGTTAAATAAATGAATGAATTTACTAAAAACGGTCATTAATTAAAATATAAGATACGAATATTTTAATTGATAATGAAATGTAACAATAATAAAATATTGCACAATTTAAGTTTACAAAAATACAATTAAGTGTTCTTATAAAAATGTCTTTACAAGAAATTAAAAAAAAAAAAAAGTAATACATATGCAATATAATGTATATATATATAAATAAAGTATATAATATAAAGTAATACACTAGCATATTTACATAGAAACTATCACCTTGGCGAATAAATTCTCATTTAATCTTTTTCTAAAGATCCCTTTTTCTTTTATAAAAATATAACATCAATATGTAGGGCTTTTAGAAATTATATAATAATTTTTAAAGTTCTGCAAAATTTGCTTTTAAAAATAATTATTTTCAGAAGGAAAAATTTGATATTACATAACAAACTTAGAACAAAAAATATTATTTAAAATTTATAATTACTGTTATATGACATTTTAATTAAATATGGACGTCAATTACAAAAAAATGGCAACGTAATTAATTACGTAGAAGTAAAAGAAAATTTTAATTAAAACTATTTTTGAAAACTGAAAATTTTTTAATGAGTATTAAAGAATTTTAATTAAGAATTTAATGCTATCATACTCTTTTGTTAGTTCTATGTTATATAATATTGTTAATCATACCTTTACTGTTGAATTAGTTTGCAAATTTCTTTTTTTTTTTTTTTTTCATCTACATATACAGAAATATTAAATAATTTGGTCGGCTTATAGTCGGCCTCACTCAGTAAAATAAAATAGTATACTCAGTAGATAGAAAAAATTGTGGAAAATGGGCAAAAAAAAAAAAAAAAAAATTTTTTTTTTTTTTTTTTTTTTTTTACGATTATGACTTCATTTTTATTTATATACAAAGTGATTATAATTCAAGTCCCTGTTCCGTAAAGTAAAGGTCGTCACGATAAGTTCAAATTTGAGCTGAAGATACTTGAAGAAAGGGGAAACGGTAAGGCATCAAAAAGTTCCAAAATTTATTAATAGATATTTTCAAAATTTATTTATTAATAGACGGCGCTGCAAGCGGCATAAAGAAAATGAATTCGGCTACCAATGATAATTTGAATCGAAATTACAACGTATTTCCATGAGTTGCACAGTAAACCGACTGTAGTGTTCAATGTACTTGATTGTTTCGGTTTTTTGACGGAAAAATTTACTTCAAGCCATTTAACAGTAGTGAGTGGAAAGCCCATTCACCAAGGTAAGGTCATAAAAAATTGGATGGAAATATTGGAACTTTTTTTTTATGCCATACCGTTCCCCCTTCAAGTATTTTTAGTTCAAATTTGAACTCATTGTGACGAGTGGTTCTTTGTTTTTTTACAGCATTTTGAAAGTATGACTTTAATTATAATCAACAATCACCCTGTATATATATTTTTTTTAATGCTGAACTGCAAAATGACCAGTAAATCCTCACAAGATATACCTTCTCAGAAAAATCCTTTTTATTCTTTATATGCGTACATCGAACATTTTTAATGAAAACATCCAAGCTCCAAATGACTCATGTTAATACAACGATCTCAAAGTTAATCAATGTCAAGATGCCAGATGTTTAAAGATTAATAATTAAAGATTCGTAATTAAAGATACCAGATGGCGCTACTCTTAGTTGTTAGTGGTTTCAGACATTGTCTACGTTATTTTTTCCCCTCGTTTTTCGTTTTCGTTTGCTTTGTACTGAACAAAATGGCGGGTCGTGGCTCTGGCAATAGCTCTAATATCTTCTGTTATATTTGCAGCGAATCTGTTATCAAGGAATACAAGAGAAATTATGAGAAAGGTGCACTTTTCCTATTTTGGAGTAAGACTTTTCTTATGTCAAACCAACAAAAATCTCAGAGGCCACACAACATACGCAATGTTTTTTTGTATATTTAAGAAACAGTCACAAGAAAATAAATTCTTTCAGTAATTCCACTGGTACAATGTTCTTATGATATGCCAAAAACATTAAACATACGAGTTTGGCATACTCTTAAAAATATTGCTTCCGCAACTGCACATTAAATTAAAACTTAATAACCGCAGCACTACACACACACACACACACACAACAAAGGAATTAAGTCGTAAAATCAATTACAAAAATTGAACCCTCCTTCATTAATTACGCAAAATTATACAAATTAATAATAAAAATAATAAAAATTTTGCTGATCCAATATATAGGCAACCTGTAAAATGCAGAATTTAATTTAAAAACAAGACACATAACAGCAATTTAAAAAAAAATAATAAATACAAAAATGTAGAATTCCAAACGTTTAATAATAATAGTAATAATAGTAATAATAATAATATTAATAATAATAATAATAAATATAAATTAATTATAATATTATTAATAATAATAATAACAAAAATAAATTAATTATAATAATATTAATAATAATAATAATAAAATGAATTAATTATAATAATATTAATAATAATAATAATAAAAATAAATTAATTATGATAATAAAGAATAAATTGGTTGGTCTGATATACAGGTTATCCATCAAATTTAGAATTTAATGTAAGAACAAAACGCATAACAGCAAACTTAAAAAAAAAAAAAATAGAAAGTTCCAAACGATTTCCTTTTCTCGAAAAATCTGCTTTTCGGTTTGAAATAAAATTTTCTTTGCTTTCACCAGACGATCTTTTAGAACAATTATTTAATTACATAATTATTATATCGGGAAATAGATTTAAATAAAGATGTATAAAAATAAACTCGTGAAATAAATTTAAATAAATATTATGTATGAAAAATAAGCTTGTAATAGAAATTTAAATAAATATCATGTAGGAAACATAATCTTGTAAAATAAATTTAAACAAGCCAATAAGAATAGTTGGCTAAAGAAATTTTTAAAAACTAATGAATAATAAAAGTTGGAAGTGATCAAGGACGAAAAATTGATGAAGGTAAAAAAAAAAATATTGGCTCACGAGAATAATACCAATAATTTTATGGTTAAAAATTCTCGCTCGTTTGCCAGAAGCAAAGTTGAAGGAAAATATCTTTGTTGGTTCTACCGTAAGAAAATTGATGCCTTATTGATGAATTTAAAACAAAAAGAATTTCGGACTGCATTTAAAGTCGTTTTTTTAAGTTTCTTGGGAAGAAAGAGACCGTGGTTATAAAAACATAATTCGAATTAAAAAATGAACATTTTTTCATATTTTTCGAGCAGATTAAAAGTGCATATTTTAAAAAGCACAAAATTATGAGGTTTCTATTTAAATTTTTTTTTTTCAAATTATTGTGAAATTTGTAAATAAATTTGAAATCATGCCAACATAAAATTAAAAATACATAGATCTTAATGATGCTATATATTCGATTGAATAAAGTATAAAAATAATGGTATTACCAAATTATGCATGGACAGTAAATAAAATTTTATAGATCTATTTAAAGATATAGATACTGTGAGAGCTAAATTAAAAATATTCCGCTTTCTGAATATGTAGGTTTTTCTCGTTTAATCAGATCTAAATGATTATGCAAATTACGAAAATATAGGATTCCCTCGTTTTTATAAAAAGAACAGAATAGAGTCAGGATATGAAACTATTAAATCACTATTCCGTTAGAAATTTAAATAAAAAACAAGTAATATAAAAAAAAATTAAAGTCAATTTCTACTTTTTTTTTTCGCATTGCAGAAAGTCCTTTATAAATAATTTTCATTCATTTTTTTAAGTTTATCTGGAGCCCTCTATTGGTAGATATATGCAACTTAAGTCTAAAAAAAAAAAACTAAAATTAATTAAATAAATTTAATGAATGAATTAATATTTGAAAAACTGTATTAACATCCAGTGTCGTCCACTACAAGTTAAAAAAAATGTATTTGAACTTGAGTGGATGAATAAAAAGTATTTTATGAACGATTGAAAATTTGAACAAGATATAGGGCGAGTGTGAGGTAATAGAAGGAATTGAAAAAATGAAACCGTATTCTTATTTTGTGTTATAGCTGTTCTACTTATACCAAAAATATGCACATTTTTTATTGAAGAAATATTAATGACATTTAAATAAAAATAAATAAAAAATGAACAGAAGCTGATTACAGAATAACAAAAATGGCTTTTCCTTATCATTTATATTTCAATAGTTGTTTTTTTTAATCCTGATAATAATCTTTATCAAATTACCTTTCAGAATTGCATTTGAGTAGATTTCCTTACAACATAAAACATCAAATTATGGAAAAATATTGAACATAGATGTATTTTTAAAAGAAATGAAATCGCAACGAAAATTGAAAGCCCGAGGCATCATTAGTAAATTTTTTTCTTTAGAAAATGAAATGCATTTTTGTCCAATAATGGATTTCAAATGGAATAAAAGATGTTTTTCTTCGTCTAGTTGCCAAACACAGCAGACATTAGTAGAAGAGTTTTAAGAATTGTTTACTTTTTAACAAGATTTTTTTGTAGATGCATCGTTAAGATGAACGATGAGATGTTTTCTTTATGTTTTTTTTTTAATTAATGGAATTTCTTGAAGAAATGATATGATCTTTAATAAATATTCTTTCAAAATATGCTTACTTATAATCGTTAATGTCTTGTGATTCTTAAAATAAGATATGCTTTTTAAGATTTCAATCGATTAGTTTTTATCTATTACTTTAAAATATGTTTATGTCAAATGATTTTGGGGTTTTTTTTTTTTATTTATGTATTGAAATATCTACATGAAAGAATGTTTAAAAATGAATGCTGAAAGAATGTTGAAAGCATAATTTTTCTTATTTTAAAATAAATATCGCAAACGATGTTGCTCTGTTTCACAAAACCTAACCACTTATTAATCGTGTACCATCGCACTATAATGCTTTTCAAAATGACACGAATATTATTACAGGCCTTTTAAAAGATCAGTATTAGAGTATCAAACAAAAACAATTTTAATCAAATTTTAAAAATCTACATTTTAGTAGAATACATAATTATATTTTAATTATAATTACATATATATTTAGTAATAATTTTATATAAGTAAAAGTTTATTTAGTAATAAATACGTTTATAGTATTAATAAATATTAGTATTTAGTAATAATAAAATTAATTATTTAATATTCAATATATTTTTAGCAATAATAATAGTAGTAATAGGATTTCGTATAGAATAGAATTTTATAGATCTACTTAAAGATATAGATGATGTGAAAACTATTAAAAATCATCTGAATGAGATTATAAATATTTGGCTTTTTTACTATGTGGAACTTTCTCGTTTAACCAGATCTAAATTATTATGCAAATTACGAACTTATTGGATTCCCTTGTTCTCATAACAAGAGTACATTTTTTCAGGAGATGAAACCCTTAAATCACTATTTATTCAGTTAGAATTTAAAAAAATCGCATTTTTGTGTTATAGCTATTCTAGTTATAACAAACAATAGGCACTAAGATGAATAGGCTTTAAGATGAACGATGAGATGCTTCTGTTTTTTTTTTCTTCAATTGATGGAATTTCTAGAAGATATGATACGATTCTTGATAAATGTTCTTTCCAAAAACATGCACACTTATATTCGATTATTCGATTTTTTTTGTTTGAAATTCCGTTGCCAGAAACAAATAAGGATCAATGTTTAAAAAAAAAGAGGGCCGAATGGCTAGCGCTGTACCACAGGTTTCGAGTGCCATGGATGTTTGTAGTGGATGGCGGTGCCATGGATGTTTGTAGGGGTTCGGAATCTACTTTAAACCGTAGGCCCAAGTCTAACAGGATCGTAGAGCGTTACGGTGTTATTGTTACTCCGCATCCGTAGCTTCTCTTTAAGCTACGTGCACCTCCTGGGTAGTGCTTAGTGAGTAACGTCTGTGCAGCGCTAGCCATAAGGCATCCAAGACAACTGTCTAATTGTTTGAAAACTGCATTAGAACAAAAAAAAATATTCTATGATGTCTGGTAATGCTTAAAATAAGATATGCTTTTCAGATTTTAATCGATTACGTTTATCTATTATATTATTCTTATGTTAAATGATTTTGTTCTTTTTAATTTTTGAATTGCCTACATGAAAGAAAGAATGTTTAAAAACGGCATACTATTTTGAAGTCTCAAATTTTCTCACTTTAAAATAAATATCGTAACTAATGTTGCTCTGTTTTGCATAATTTAATCAATTATTAACGATCACTTAATACGATTCTGCTATAATGCCTTCAAAATTGCATGAATATAGTTATAGGCTATTTAGAAGGTCAATTTTGGGTATCAAAAGAATTATTATCAAATTAAAAAAAATTTACATTTAAATAGTATACAGAATAGCATTTTAACTATACATATATATTTAGTAATAAATATTTTTTCAATAAATTTTTGTAGTATATGCATTTTTAATAAATTGTAGTAATTATATATATATAAATTTATAAAAATTTAGTAAAAATATTGTTTTATTAAATACATAGTTGATAAATTTTATTTAGAGATAAATATTTTTAGTAATAATAAATTTTATTTAGTTTTGTATTAAATATGATTTAGTAAATAATTTTTAGTAAGGATATATTTTAGTATATAGTGACAAAAAAGTTTTTAGTAATAACAATAGTAGTAATATGAATTAGTATAGGAATAGGAATTTTATAAATCTACTTAAAGATATAGATGATGCTAAAGCTATAAAAGTCTAAAAAGAGATTATAAATATTTGGCTTTTTAAATATGTGTACTTTTCTCGTTTAACCGGTTCTAAATGATTATGCAATTTTCGAAATTATTGGATTTTTTATAGTCCTCATAAAAAGAGTCCACTTTTGTCAGAAGATGTACCTATTAAATCATGATTTAGTTGGAAATCTAAAAATAATAATAAAATTTTAAAAATCATAATCGAATTTTTTGTTGTAGCTATTCTTGTTTTAACAAAAAAAAAAAAATGCATATTATTTTTACTGAAGAAATATTAATGACATTTAAATAAAAATATATAGAAAATGCTTTTCCTTATCATTTATATTTGAATAATCTTAATATCATCTTTATCAAATTACCTTTCAGAATCGCATTGAGTAGATTTCCCTTACAACGTAAAACATCAAATTATAGAAAATATTGAACTTAATGTATTTTAAAAGAAATGAAATCGCAACGAAAATTAGAAGCCCGAGGAATCATTAGTAAATTTTTTTTTAGAAAATGAAATGTATTTTTTTCCCATTAATGGATTTCAAATTGAATAAAAGAGTTTTTCTTCGTATATTTACCAAACACAGTCAACATTAGAATAAGAGTTTTAAGAACTATTTACTTTTTTAACAAGATTTTTTTTATAGTTGCATCGTTAAGATGAACGACGAGATATTTCTGTTTTTTTTTGTAATTAATGGAATTTTTAGAAGAAATGAAACTATTAAATCACGATATGATACGATCTTTGATAAATAATCTTCCAAAATATGCCTACTTATATTCTTTAATGTCTTATAATTTTTCGATTTTTATCAATTTTTATGTATTACTTTTTAAAATATTTTATGTTAAACAATTTTGTTCTTTTTATTTGTAATTTGCTTACATGGAAGAATGTTTAAAAAATTCCTAATATGTTAAAATCTCAAATTTTCTCATTTTAAAAATAAATTTCGCAAATAATGTTGTTCTGCTTAACATAAATTAATCACTTATTAATCCATTATGATCTCTCTAAAATATCTTTCAAAATGATACGAATATGATTATAGGCCATTTAGAAGAACAGTATTAAGAGTATAGAAGAAAAAAATAATTTTAATCGAATTTTTTAAAAATCTACATTTTAGCAGTATACATAATTGTATTTTAACTAAACTTATATATTTAGTACTAAATACGTTTTCACTATTAATAAATTTTGGCATTTTATTTTAAATCTATTTTTACTACTAATATATTTTAGTATTTAGTAAAAAAAATGAATTTTTAGTAATAATAAATTTTATCTTGTAAAAATGCATTTTTAGTAACAATAAATTTTAACATTTAATAATAAACATATTTTAAAAAAATTTTTAGTTCTTATTATAATGCTAACAGTTGTTATCACATCCTACTTATTCAAATAACAGCTTTAAATTCGTTGTACAAATTCAGATGTATCGTTTTAATGTGTTATGTTATAATAAAGTAGTATTTCTTATTACTTTATAGCATTTTGAATTCAAATCATTTAAATAATACTGTATTTTTATACTATATGTGGGCTTTTCTTGTTTAACGGATCTAAATGATTATGCCAATTCTCAAAATTATTGATTCCCTCTTTCTCTAGAGTTCACTATTGTCAGGAGATGAAACTATTAAATCTCGATTTATTTGGAAATTCAAAAAAAAATATTAATGACATAAAAAAAAAAATTCATATTAGTATTTTGTGTTGTAATAAAAATATGCACATACTTTTATTGAAGAAATATTAATGACATTTAAATGAAAATAAATAAAAAAATGCTTAGAAGCAGATAACAGAATGAAAAAAATCCTTTTCTTGATCATTTATATTTCAATAGTTTTTTCAAATCTTGATATCGTCTTTATCAAATTACCTTTCAGAATCACATTTGGGTAGATTTCCCTTACAACATAAAACATCAAATTATGGAAAATCTTGAACATAAATGCAATTTAAAAGAAATGGAATCGCAATGAAAATTAGAAGCCCGAGGCATCATTAGTAAATTTTTTTCTTTAGAAAATGAAATGTATTTTTGCCCGTTAATGGATTTCAAATTGAATAAAGAGATGTTTTTTCTTCGTATAGTTTCCAAACACAGCAAACATTAGTAGAAGAGTTTTAAGAACTGTTTACTTTTTTAAAAAAGATTTTTTTTATTGGTGCATCGTTAAGATGAACGACGAGATCTTCCTGTTTTTTTTGATTAATGGAATTTCTAGAAGAAATGATACGATCTTTGATAAATATTCTTTCCGAAATATGCTTACTTATATTCACTAATGTCTTTTGATTAAGATTTGCTTTTTCAGATTTTTATCGATTTGTTTTTATCTATTACTTTAAAATATTTTTATGGTAAACGATTTTGTCCTTTTAATTTATGCATAACCTACATGAAAGACAATGTTTAAAAACGGCGTACTATGTTGAATTTAATTAATTAAGGATAAATAATAATTCTTATTTATAATAATGTATATTATATATAAGAATATTTATTGTAATTAACACCACAATAATAAGCACTAAATTAATAATGATGACTGGTCATTAATAATTCTTATTTCTTATTGGTAGATATTAAAATAGAAATTGATTTCATTTGCAGTCTTTCTAAACACTAAACGTTATAGTTATATATAAATAAAATTATGGGCAAGAACACCCGCAGTGATGTTCAGAAGAAATGGTCAGTTGCCCACAGAATCTCGTCCGGACATTAATTATATTTCGCACACCCTGCGGGTAGATAATTTTTGAGTTTTCGATTTAGAAGTGGAGTCTAATTTTATTTTATAATTATATGTCGCTAAATGTGTTAAATATTGTATGTATCTAATTGTATGCGTGTAGTGTTTGTCCATGAGTAAATAAAGTTGTGATACGGGTTGGAGTTGTGTAAAGCTCCAACCCGTGACTCAACTACGACCAACCCAACCTAACGACACGTTACAATCAGCTTACCAAATCTGCACACTACAAGCTGGCAAAGGATATATGTTCCATCTCCATACCACTACAATTTGGCGCCCGAAGGCGTGACCCGAACCCACAGCACTACAATCTGGCCTCCAAACATGTTTCCAGTAGCTCGCCTCTCCCACATATATATATATATATATATATATATATATATATATATACACTCAAGAGCCAAAACATTATGACCACCTGTCACCTGTTATAATGAGTTGGCCCACCTTTTGGCGCGCAATGCAGCTTCAACCGGCCTTGGCATGGATTAATACCACCACTTAATACCAGTTAAATACCACTTCCACCTGATCACGTGCCTTCCACGTCATCCAGGCGAGTTCATTGCAAAATGTAGCGGTGGTCATAATGTTTTGGCTCTTGAGCGTATATATGCGTATGTGTTCTCATGTGAGTGTAATAAATCATTATTCATAAAGTGAATAACAAAAATAATTTTAATATATATTTTTTTTTTTTAGGACTTTGACTGCAAAATAATAATAATGACTTTCAGAATAATTATGTCAATATGGCTTGCTTAAACTGCAATTTTAGATCCGAATCGAGCTTTTTTAAAAGATTTAGATTTCAAAGACTTCATTTTATTTTTATTTTTATGAGTCAAAACGCATGGATGAAGTACGAATTAATTATTGCAGTTGTATTTCAGAATTAGTATTGTTAATAAATATTTTTAAAACTTTTTCTCAAATAACAATGCAATTCAAAATATAAATTTATCAGCTATCTAACAATTTTTATGTTTAGAATTTATAGTAGAGAAAGAAAGTTAAATTAATACCTTATGTGGTCTAGTCTTATTAAATTTTTGAATAACACGTAATTATTTTTAAACATTTTTCGATAAAAACTAAAAAAATGTCAAACACATAAGCTTGCTTTAAAACAAATAATTATCTGTCGAGATCCATGTTCATTCTATGTAGCGAATTCTTTTGGTTAAATTCTTCAAATTAATGAGTTCTTTCAGAACAAATATATGAAATCATTTGTTACCCAGTAACGAATGAAAATGCGTCATGAAAATTAATTTTTAAAAAATAAATAAGACTTCTTTGAACGCGTTAAGTTAGTTTTGAAAAGACTAGCTAATTATAAAAAGTGGAACTCATCCAATAATTTTTTTTTTTCGTTGTTTGTTACAAGTTTATGTTTATAAGAAATAATTCTTTATATTTAGAATCTTAATTTGACATTTGAAAATGATAACTTAAAGATCTTGATTGCATTAACAAAGAAGTATTTTATGTTAGAAAGATTTTGATGATCTAAAAAATAAGTACGCAAAAGAAATAGAATAGAATAGAATAATATAAAAATAAAATGTTACGATATCTAGTTTCTGTTTCAATGTATTTCAATTTGTAATATAATGCTTATGTTGATAAATATATTTCGTTAATATATCCAAAAGTAATATAAATATAAAAATATTTAAAAAATTATGTGCTTAATATAAAAAAAATATAAGACCGATTTTCTGTTTCTTTGAGAAATCTTATTTTCACTTAGATATAGCATTGTCTTTGCTTTAATCCAGACGATCTATTAGAATAACTTTACAATATTTATTTTTGTAACCATGTTTCCTCCTACGCACCCCCAAGACCGTCCCTTTCGGCGTTGAAGAGAAATGGTCAGTTAGCCAACAGACTCTCGCCTGAATAGGAAGTATATTTCGCGCATCCTACGCATAACTGAGTATCGAATTTTTCTACTTAGAAGAATACTTTCGAATCTATAATTAAATGTGTTAAATATCGTATGTCTGTAAATATTATCTCAACCAAACCACATCCAGTTACAAGCTGGTTGCCCAATCTGCACACTACAATATATTGCCCAAACGTGTAATCCATATCCTATACCATAACAATCTGTCATCCAAACACGTGATTTATACACACAACACTGTAATCTAGTGCCCGTATGTGTGATCCGCATCCACACCACTACAGTATATATAAATACACACTTTAAGAATGAGGATATATCTATATATCACGTGTTTGTCTGTGTGCATGTGAAAATGTATTATATCATTATTCTTATACTCACAAGTATATATATATATATATATATATATATTCATTCATTCTAAGAACATTGACTTGACTAATAATAATATTAACTTTTCAAAATAAATGGACTTTCAGAATAATTATGTCAGTATGATTTGCTTAAAATTTAATTTTTTCCGAACAGAATCGAATTTTTTAAAAGATTTCGATTTCAAAGACATGATTTTATTTTTATTTTCTGGATCAAAACGTATGGATGACATTTGAATTAATTATTGCAGTTGCATTTCTGGAATTGGATTGTTAATAAATATTTTTTAAAATTTTTTCCACAAATAACAATGCATTCGAAATATAAATTTATCAGCGAACTAACAATTTTTACGTTTAGAATTTATAATAGAAAAAGAAAAGTTAAATTAATACCTTGTGTGGTGTAGCCTTATTAAATTTTTGAATAACACGTAATTTTTTTTTCCAAAAAAATCTATTCAAAACTTAAAAAAAAAAACGTCAAACCGTCTTCTTGATTTAAAATAAATAATTATCTGTCGAAATCTATGTTCATTATATGCAGCGAATTCTTTTGGTTAAATTATGAAGTTAATGAGTTCTTTCAGAACAAAATATGCGAAATCATTTGTTATCCAGTAACGAATGAAAATGCGTAACTAAAAATTAATTTTTAAAAAATAAATAAGGCTTCTTCGAACGTGTTAAGTTAGTTTTGGAAAATCCTAGCTAATTATAAAAAAGAGGAACTCATCCATTAATTTTTTTTTTTTTTGTTTTGTTACAAATTTTGTTTATAAGAAATAATTCTTAAAATTTAGAAGGTTAATTTGACATTCGAAAAAGGATAACAACAAAAACTTGATTGCATTAACAAAGAAGTATTTTTTTTTCAAAGATTTTGATTGATCTAAAAAATAAACTCGCATAAAGATAGAATAGAATAATATTAAAATATATCTAGTTTCTGTTTCAATGTATTTCAATTTGTAATACAATGTTTATGTTGATAAATATATTTCTTAATTTCGTTTCTTTAAAACAGTTTGCTTTTTAAATAATGTATTTAAATTTAAGGCAGGGCTTGAATAGCCGAGCGTCTAGCTCTCTGATGCTCGTTCGGATTCAGGATCCGGCGGTGCCATGGATGTTTGTAGTGGTTTTAGAATCCACTTTAAACCATAGGTCCCCGTCTAGTACGATCGCAGAACGTTGTCTTGAGGTTTAGTCTGTCTTCAGCCCTCGTGGTTAACCGTAAAAGAGATTTATTATTAGCCTCCACCATGGCACTGTCACTGTGATGGGGTCTTTTGGACCTGGTGTAGGCTTTCCTGCACCAGGGAAATGGTCAGTTAACAACAAATTTAGTGAGCCCGACTCGTGGCTCAGTGGGAAAAATGCGCCACTGGAGAGCATTAGGGCTGAGGTTCAATCCGCTGGAATTAATTTGTAGAAACTGTTTCAAAAAAGAGTAGACTTGATGGCGTTTATGATGTTAAATATCTTGCCTTGTTGGTTGGCCTACGTGGAAGGAGTTTTCTGGGTTTTCTCCCATACGATACAAAAATGCGGGGTAGTTCCCCCTAAGTACCCCGAAAGGCTCTGCCCTCTTTCTTTAGCGACTCGCATACAAGTCAGACTTCTACTTACAAGTGCTCCATCACGATAGAGGTTGCCCCCTTTCCCTCCATCCATGAGTAGACTACTCATGGAATGTCCGTCAGGTTTGAAACCTCTAACATTGAGTAATCTAGCCGTCCGTTGAAGTCACTGCCGTCCAGAAGTTAGGAGAACCATTATCATGATGCATGCAAAGCCACTTTTAGTGTAATATCATAATGCCACTTTAAGCCGTAGGTCCAGGTCTAATATGGCGGTAGAGAATTGGGCTAAGTCTGACAACCCTACACATTAAAAAGTCAGCAACAAAGAGCCAAGTCAGACTTCTACCTACAGATGCTCATCACAACAGAAAATGTCCACCTTACTTTTTCTATGTTCGGGGATATATATTCTTAAAGCATTGTATTTAAGAATAATTACGTCAGCACGACTTATTTAAAATTAAATTTTTTCCAAACAGAATCGAATTTTTGTAAAAGATTTCGATTTTAATGACTTGATTTTATTTTACGTATGGATGGCATATGAATTAATTATTTTAGTTGTATTTCTGGAATTGGATTGTTAATTTAATTTTTCTTAAACTTTTTTCTACAAATAACAATGCATTCGAAATATAAAATTATCTGCGAACTAAAAATTTTTATGTTAAGAATTTTTTGCAGAGAAAAGAAAGTGACCTTAATACCTTGTGTGGTGTAGCCTTCTTACATTTTTGAATAACACGTAATTATTTTTGAAACCGCCTTCGATACAAAACTAAAAAAAAAAAAACCGTCGGCTTCCTTTAAAATAAATAATTATCTGTCGAAATCTATGTTCATTATATGCAGCGAATTCTTTCTGTTAAATTCTTCAAATTAATGAGTTCTTTCTGCTCAAATAAGTGAAATTATTTATTATCGTAGTCAAATGAAAATGAAAAAAATTATTTTTAATAAAAATAAGTTTTCTTCGAACGTGTTAAGTTAGTTTTGAAAATCCCAGCTAATTATAAAAAAGTGGAACTCATCCGTTAATTTTTTATTTGTTTGTTATAAAATTTTGTTTATAATCATTATATTTAGAAATAATTTGACATTCGAAAATGATTTTTGATTATATTAACAAAGAAGTATATTATTTTTAAAAAATAAACACACAAAAAAAAATAGATAAAATAATATAAAGAAATTTATTCTATTATTTAGTTATTTCAATTTAGTACAACAATGTTTATGTTTAAGTATTATTTTTGATTTTTTTTTTTTAAACAATTTGTTTTTAAATTTTGTGTGAATTATTTTTAAATTTTTGAATAAACGTAATTATTTTGAAACCACCTTAAATACAAAACTAAAAAAAAAGTAAACCGTAGAATAATATAAAAATAAATCTATATTATATGCAGCGAATTCTTTCTGTTAAATTCTTCAATTAGTTTTTCTGCTCAAATAAGTGAAATTATTTATTATCGTAAAACAAATGAAAAATAATGTAATGAAAATTATTTTTAATATAAATAAGTTTTCTTCGAACGTGTTAAATTAGTTTTGAAAATCCCAGTTAATTATAAAAGTGGAACTCATCCGTTAATTCTTTTATTTGTTTGTTATAAAATTTTTGTTTATAAGAAATAATTCTTAATATTTAGAATCTTAATTTGGCATCTGAAAATGATAAGAAGATTTTAATTACTTTATTATTTTATGTTAGAAAGATTTTGATGATCTAAAAAAATAAACACACAAAAGGAATAAAATAGAATAATATAAAAATAAAATATTATGATATCAGTTTCTCCTTCAATGTATTTCAATTTAGTAATACAATGTTTAGGTTGATAAATATATTTTATTAATGTATCAAAACGAAAATAAGTATAAAATATATTTACAAAACATTATATGTTTAATATAAATAATATATCCGAGCGATTTTCTTTTTCTTTTTGAAAAATCTTATTTTCACGTATAAATAACATTGTCTTTGCTTTAATCCAGACGAACTATTAGAATAATTTTATATTATTTAACTATTGTAACCATGCTTCCTCCTACGCACAAGCAAGAGCATCACTTGAGGATTTCAAGTTAGCCTACAGACACTCGCCTGGTTAGAAAGTATATTTCGCGCATCCTGTGCGTAGCTGAGTCACGGGTTTTCGACTTAGAAGAAGAATCCTTTCACCAATCTATAATTAAATATATTTAAATGCGTTATACATTGTATGTTTCTAATTTTATGTGTGTGGTGTTTGTGCTTGTCTCAATAAAAATGTCAGTTTTCCAACCAGTGCTACCCCCCCCTCCCCAGTATCTCAACCTAACCACACTCAGTTACAATCTGATTGCCCAACCTGCACAACTACAGTATGGTTCCCCAAACGTGTGATCCACACCCACACCACTACAATATGGCGCCCGAATTTGTGACCTGCATCCATATCACTACAATATAAATATATGTGTCTATGTGATTGCAATATATCATTATTCTTAAAATCAATGACAAAAATAGTTTAAATATATATGTATATATATTTTTAGAACATTGATTTCAAAATAATATTAATGATTTATAAAATAAATTGACTTTCAGACTAAAGACGTCAACATGACTTCCTTAAAATTTAATTTTTACTATACAGTTATTATCTAATACAAAAAGAATCGAGTTTGTCGTTCTCTTGGATTAGAATTGTTTTTAAAAAAATATTTAGATTTCAAAGACTGTATTTCATTTTTTATTTTTGAGCCAAAAATAGGGATGACAAATGAATTAATTAGTTTAGTTGTATCTCTGGAATCTGATTGTTAATAAATATTTTTTTTTTTTTTTTTTTCCAAAATAACAATGCATTCGAAAAATAAATTTATCAACAAACTATTAATTTTTATGTTTTGAATTTCTTGTAGAGAAAAAAAGTAAAATTAATATATGTGGTGTAGCCTACTTAAATTTTTGAATAACACGCAATTATTTTTGCAACCTCTTTCGATACAAAACTAAAAAAAAAAAAAAGACAAACCATCGGCTTGTTTTTAAAATAAATAATTATCTGTCGAGATCTATGCTCATTATATGCAGCGATTTCTTTTGGTTAAATTCTTCAAATGAACGAGTTCTTTCAGAACAAATATGTGAAAACATTTGTTGTCGAGAAACAAATGAAAATGTGCAATGAAAATTAATTTTTAAAAAATAAATAAGTCTTATTCGAATGTGTTAAGTTAGTTTTGAAAATGTTTAGCTAATTATAAAAAAAAAAAAAGAACTCATACGTTAAATTTTTTGGTTGTGTGTTAAAAATTCTTGTTTTTAAGAAATATTAATTATTATATATGCAGAAGCTTAATTTGACATTCGAAAATGATAACAAGAAGATTTTGATTGCATTAATAAAGAAGTTCGTATATTATTTTTGAAAGATTTTGGTTGCCTAAAAAATAAATAAACTCGCATAAATATAGAATAGGATGATATAAAAATAATATATTACGATATCTAGTTTCTGTTTCAATGTATTTTAATTTAATAATACAATATTTATGCTGGTCTATATATTTCTTTTAATTTGGTTTATTTAAAACAGATTGTTGTTTGAATATAATGTATTTAAATTTAAGGCGGGTCTTGAAGGGCCGAATGTGTAGCGCTCTGGTGCTCGTTGCCATAGGTTTCGGGTTCGGGATCCGGCGGTGCCATGAATATTTGTAGTGGTTTAGAATCCACTTTAAGCCATAGGTCCCGGTCTAGTATGATCGCAGAGCGTTGTCTAGAGATTTAGTAAGTCTTCAGCTCTCGTGGTTCCTCGTTGAAGTAAAGCTGCATATCACCCTTAGTCGCGGCCGAGGGAGATTAATAACGACGAATTTAAGGTGTCTGACTCGTGGCTCAATGAGAAAATGCACCGCTGGTGAGCATTAGGGCTGTAGTTCCATCCACTGACGGTGAGACTTTTTCAAAAAAAAAGGAGGCTTGATGGCGTTTGGGATGTTCAGTAGCTTGTCCGTTAGTCGGACTGCCTGGATACTTTTTTCCGGATTTTTCCCCATTCAATACGCAAATGCGGGGTAGTTCCTCCTAAAAGTGTTCACCGATGGCACTGCCCTCCTTCTTCAGCGACACGAAGTCAAGTCAGATTTCTACCTACGGGTGTTCCATCTCAACAGAAGTTGTCCCCTTTCCATTTAACCATGAGTAGATTACTCATGGGATGTCTATCCTGCAATGCAGGATACTGAGGATTAGACACAACAACAACATTGTTTCACTAGTTCGATAATTATCGTGTTATTCAACTTAAAGAAAACAACTAAATAAAGATGTTCTGGCAATCCATGAAGATCAAACTTGCTACGATAAATCGAATAAAAAATCGAAATTGAACTTAACACATGGATGTGCATATTAACATGTACGCTTCACTTGTATTTAAGAACTCTTATATACATGTTTCTATTAGATTTATGAAGGAATCATGACAATTAAATATGCTTAAAAAGACCTAAAAAGTAACCATCTAAAAGCAAGAAACAGTTTCACTAAATAATCTTCACCAGGATAAAATTTTTAGGACTACATGCAACGACTTTTGTTATTTATATTTATAAAGTGAACTTGTTCCGTATGAAACGTCAAAAATAATAAACTGAATAGATAAAAGAAACATTTTTTTTTCCTCCTTAAATTATAAATTTAGTTTTAATTATTGAAAACTAATTATACAAATTATTTTAATTAAATACTAATTAATCATTAAACAATTAAAGAATGTAAAATAAAAAAGAAAACTTGTTAAACCCTTTTGTTGAAATAGTTGATTCCAGTAGTCGCTTATTTTAAGTGGAAAGAACTGATTTCTTGCTCGCAATGAATCAAGATTACGATTCCTGCAATTCTTGAATCGATTTGTATCGATTTCGGATACAGGTGGCATAGATAACAACCAGGGGTCATCTGCCCTAATACGATAATATGGTAATTTCTCGAAGAATTAATTCAGTCTGCAGAATCTTAATGAGAATTTGTTCCTTTTTTAGAAACTTCGAAGTCTTCTTTCTTCTGATAATATGCAAATAGAACTAAGCACGTTTTATTGATCATATTGATTTTATGTTGACAGCTGTAACCTTTTTTTTTTTGTCAACTTTCCCTGCTGACGCTTGCAAACTGTTCTTTTTTTCAATCTTG
>BPLR01012799.1:0-24410 GCA_021605095.1 Caerostris extrusa | reverse complement strand
TGCTATACTTTTTTCATGCTACTCCAAAATGTTCGAAATCATTTCCAACACGCTCTTAAAGAACATATCTCGTGGAATGCTGACATTTCCATATGTTAACAGTTTTCTGGTTCTGAAATGACATTTGTTTAAGTGTTGCTTTTTAAAAATATTCAGTCGTTTGTTTCATCAGCAAACAAATTCTTTATAATTAATGCTTTTTTGGTGGGGGGCACTTAAATGTGCCCAAAGATACCATTTGATAAATTCTTAAAAGAATACATCACTATATGTTAATAATGTTCCTTGGTGCCACAGTCATTCCAGCCAAACATCGCCAAAGATGGCGTCTGTAGGTTAGGTCTTTGGTTTCCTCAAAGCCAATGGCCTTACAGGATATGTTGTGCCTATTCCTAACGTAGTAGACGGGGAAAAATCGGTGGCATTGCTACGACTTTTCTGTGGTCAAAAGCACCGTCACAGAATTAAGCTGACTCCCTGTCTCCTGTGTGATATCCAGGAAGAAATAGATATGTCTCCCTTGCTTCCTTTCCTTCTCCACTGTCTCCTGCTTCTTTATGAAAGGGTTATTGGATTGCCAGACTTAAGTTGATGGATTAACTGATGTCATTTGTCTCTATCTTGTTTTTTGTAATTATTTATTTTTTATATCTGTTGTCCTTTAAACTTGCCATTGGAAATATAAAAAAAAAAAATTCCTGTGCTGCAGTGACATAACTAAAAATCATTATATATATATATATAACATAAGGACTTCCTTAATTTGCTTTTCAAAAGATTCATTAATTTTCATTTTTAATAAAATATTAGACAGCACAAAAACATGATTATTAGGGGTAGTTTTGAAATGAAAAACAAACCCTTAATAAGAATCTTGAAGAATTCGTATAAAAAGGTGAAAATCTTAAATGATCTGTTTAAATTTAAATAAATCTGAATCGTAGTTGATAAATCTGAATCGTAGTTGATAAATCTGAGTCGTAGTTGAATAAGTTTTCTAAATTGATACAAATTTATCAATTAAAAAAAAAATTAAATATCAACTAACCGTGATTTTTAACATTGGAATTGTTATTACTATTAAAAAAGTAAAATCAGAGTTAAAAAGCAATCAAAGCATATAATAATATTGATCAATAATTGTAAAAAAGCAGATATCAAAAGAATTTATGGAGTGCATTCACGCGGCAAGAATCAGCAAAAATAGTTTTTCAAACGGGTTTTAATTTGCCATGAAAGAAAGTACCAATAAATTATTTTCTTGTTATACAAACTTTGTTAGTAATAATTAAATAAATATATGAATGGAAAGTTTATAAAAAATTAATGATGCGGAAACATCTAATAAATGTTCTTTCATCGAGTCATAAGTTTTCTATGGGGAATGTAAATTAGAAGTTAATGAATTCACTTAAAAAATTATTCAAATTAGAGATAAAAATCAATTTAAATTAGGTATCTTCAATTTTTTTCTCTCAACAATTTTAATTGATAAACTTTGATCATTATTTTTATTTTAATTAATCGATTTTCATCGACGATTTGAGTAGGCAATTTAAAAACCTTGAAAGCTCATGAGAAGAATATAGATTTAAATAAAGGTCATAATAATATCAATAAATCATAATAAATTCCACAAAAGGGACTTAAAATTCAAACGCGTTGTAATCATATTCCATGCAGCTCACATAAAGTGCATTCTTACATAAGGACGCTTTTACTACCACTTAAAAATCTATATGGGGAATGTAAAACTGGTATTTCAGTTTGAAATTTTAGAACTCACATGAAAATTCTCGATTTTTAAAGTCAAATAAAAGCAAGTTCGGTATTTTGTTTTTCGTAATAAATTTTTAATGTTATAGCCATCGGCGTATATCATCGGCCGGAGTATTTCATATCTCATAATTCCGGCACTGAGCACTATGAGTTAATACGTGCGAAAGATAATTTTGATTGTGCTTTATCAATTTTTTGAAGTCAAATAAAAATAAGTTCGGTATTTTCATTATTACGAAGAAAAATTTTAATGGTATAGCCATCGGCATTTTCTGGAGAGCATATCTGATTCGTATCTCATATTTGAATTTCCATCGGCAACACTGGAGCACTATGAGTACTCTTTCGAAAAGTACTCTTCTGGATTAAAATAAAAAGCATATCTGAGATCCATGTTAATTTTTTAAAGCCAAACAAAAACAAGTTCGGTATTTAATTTTTTTCGTTCTAAATTTATAATGTTATAGCCGACGGTTTTTAACGCATTTTCCTTATTATATTCGCATCTCAAATTTGAATTTCGAACACTGGAACATTGTGAGTTAACTCGCGCGAAAATTAATTTTGATTCTGCATTAAAATAAACATATCTGAGATGCCTTGTCAATTTTTTAAAGTTAAATAAAAACAAGTTCGGTATTTTCATGTTTTTTTGTTAAATTTTTAACCCTTTGCACTCGAGGGCTCCGCTACGGAGACAATGCAAATAACAATATAAATAATGCGTTTCTTTTAATGCGTATATCAAACTTACATGTGAATATGATCTTTTTCACTAAAATCGCTTCGAGTTGCTGGTAATACGAATGAAAAAAACTTCGAGTGCAAAGGGTAAATGGTATCTGCTTTTTAAAGCATTTTCCAGTATATTCTTACCTCATATTTGAATTTCAGAACATTGGAACACTATGGGTTAACTCGTGCGAAAGTTAATTTTTGATTCTGCTTAAAAATAAGGACCTGATGGCTGAATGACTAAAGGCTCTCGGTGCCACAGGTTTTAGGTTCTAGTTCCGGCGATGTCATGGATGTTTATAATGGAATCCACTTTAAACCGTATGTCCCGGTCTCATATGACTGTTGGGCTTAGGGTTGACAACATTACCCCATAAGAAAACATTTCTAGCCTCGGAATCTGCTAGTAGGCGGATGGACTTGAACCACCATGGGCTTGTAGTGCCAGGGGGTTGGTTAAGAATAAATAAGTACATATGAGGTCGATGTATGGTGATCCGGGTAGAATAGTCCCAACGTACCCCATGCATGTCATAAAAGACGACTAAAATGTGTAACTGGTGTCTGGGGATATAACTGGACATCCTCTTTTGAGGTTGAGCATTGGGATAACCTCGTAAAAAAAACGTTACAAAATCAAAATTGGAGGCCCAAGCCTGTATAAGGCTGTAATGCCAGTAAGAAGAATATATGATGTACATTTTTGTTATTCTTAGACCAATATGAGTGTATTCATAACATCATAAGTGTAGCAACAATTACAATTACAATTCGATTTATGTTGTTTTACAGATATTTGACTCGGCGTCCTTTGGTGGACAAACAATTGGCGAGGAGCTGCTTATTATATATTGCTTATGACCATTATTTACTTTTCGTAACTTTTTCAAAATGAGTGACAGTGAAAAAATTATTAGACATTGTGAGTTGATCTCACAAGCCCTGGCGATGAATCAGGCATTTAGTTCAGTTCTAATGTGCAATCATAATGGCTAAATTTATATTTGAATTTCTGTAATAAAAAAAAAAAAAAAAAAAAAGAGGATGAAAATTTATTGATCATATTTCTAAGAAGATTTATTAAAAAATATTTTTAGATTTTACGAAAAAAAATTGTTTTTAAATAAAACTGTAAAAAAAAAAAAAATTATCCATTCATGTGTTAACACCCCAGATGTAAAAAGTTTAAGCATGAATATATAAGTTGTGCATTTTTAAGTGTTTCAAATCACGACCTCCCATTCTTTATGAGGTTAGTGCACCCATGCCACAAATCATTTCTGGGTATTAGGGCTCTTGAGCCTCTGGAATGCAGCTGTGAGGAAAAAAAGGTGAAGAGAGATAATGAGGACAACTAAAAGTCGACAAAAATAGTTTTAGTGCGTCACATCTTCATTTTGATTTTTAACTTTCAATCGATTATCAGATTTATTCCTAAGCAGATTATTCTTAAGAAATGTAAAACCTTGAATCGATTAAAATTAAATCGCATTTGAATGAGAGTGATGAAATGATTTAATTTTTTGAAGTGTACTTATTTTTACCCATAAAATTATGGGTATTGTTGCGAGCAGCGAGAGTTTTCGTGTCCTTGGTCAGTTTTGTTTCCTTGACAAGTTTCAAACTTTCTGATTTATTTATTTTTAATTTCCTTAAGGGGCTATTCTTATTAATTTATTTAAATTTCTTTCATCTTCTTTTTTAAAATTTATTTCACATGCTTTTTATACAATCGTTTGGAATTTAGTTTTTTATTTATTCTTTAAAATTTCTTTCATGTGCTTTTATTAAATTTATTTCACGTGTTTTTTATAAAATCGTTTCATTTCATTTTTAATCTTTTCATTCATTTCATTTCATTTTCAATTCAGTTCATTTTTACTTTTTTTAAAATTTCTTTCGTGTGCTTTTTTATTAGATTTCTATTACTTGTTTTTTATAAAATTTCTTTTTTTTTATAAAATCGTTTGGAATTTCATATTTTTAAAAATTTTTATATAATTTATTTTCTTTTTTCAGTTTTGAAAGATTATTGATGAATATAATTTATTGTCTGAATATGATTTATTGATATTTTTTTCCTTCTTTTTAAATTTTCTTTTTCAATTTCTTGCTTAAAAATTGGTGTTATCCATTGGTACTTGTATTAAATTCTAAATTTCATGGGTAACTTGTATATCGGCTTTATTAAATTGTTTTATCTTTTGTCTTTTTAATTCTGTTTTGCAAAAATCTATTGTAACTGTGTAAATAGTATAGTTGTTAAATGCATCATTGATAATAAAGTTTGTGTTCAGTTTCAATAGTTATATTAAACTGCATTTGTGATTGACGCTTATTTATTATTATTATTATTTGGTAATTTAAATCCAGTGCTTCCATTGTTGACTTTTTAACCGGTACTGTATATGATATTAATTAGAGAGTTTCGAAATTCAAAATATAATGTTGATTATAAAATAAAATCATGCTCAACAGCACTTATGTTCAAATTGTACTTCCATTTTAAATATAATTCTCATCTTACCAGACAGCATCATTTTTTTTATAACACATTTCTTAATAGCATAATTAAAAATGTTAAAAAGGAACATAAAATTAAGAAAGGTTTCAATTAAAGTTAAAGTGAGGGTCGGCTTATATAAGATATTCTCATCTCGCGAGCGTAATTGCTTTCTGCTAGCATAGCGTACGGATATATTGTCAAATATCAGTAAATAAAGCATGCTTTTTTTTTTTTTTTGTTTTATATTTTTTAAGTTTAGGAAAAAGAATAATTTTTTAAATGAAATGAGTAATTAATTTTTTTTTTCGTTTTATATTTGTCGTTGCGTCAACTTCGTCGAAAATTTGATTTTGAAGAAATTCGCTTCCGGCTAATAGAAGTGTACCATCCCATACACCAAGGATGGGCAAATTACGGCCTGCGGACCGACTCCTTCCCCCGGAAGGTTCTATCCAGCCCGCGGATAGAATTTTTAATTTGCCGATCCGAGGCAAATTAAAAAAGTAAATATGACTGACTTTTGATGGACTGATGATCTTTTTACTTTCTCTATATTTGTTCTACAAAACATAAATCAAGCAAGCACAGACAACTTTCAATCGGTAAAGTGTTAAAAGCGGAAGTTCTTTGTTAGTTATAGCTGTAGATTGGCGCCAACAAGTTAGAGTTTTGCAAATCATTATCGAAAGTAAGTTTCCCAAATTTAATATATCATGCCCAGAAAATCAGTGCTATGTTTGCTTCATCTTATATATGTGAACAGGTGTTCTCAACTATGAACTTTAGAAGGAATTATTTCAAAGTAGACTGACAGATGAGCATTTGGCCTCGTTCCTTAGAATCAGTGCATCTCACTTCGAACCTCAATATAAGGAACTCTTAATAACAAAATCGCAGTTTCATTCATCTCATTAACATATTTAAATTGTAATATTTGTATATTGTTCTTAAAATTTTAGAAAAATTTATCTTGGCCCGCCAAACTTTTTTTTTTTCCAAATTTTTGGCCCGCGACAGAAAAAGTTTGCCCCTCCCTGCCATACACAGTATATAATAACAGAATACCATAAATAATGAAAGTTAATTTTGGCTATTAAAATGATTTCGGCATTTATATACTGGAAAATATGTATACGTCTTCATATCTAAAGACATATATGTATTTTCCCTTAAAAATATATGTATTTTCCCTTAAAGAAGTATATGTATTTTCCCTTAAAGACATATATGTATTTTCCCTTAAGAAGTATATGTATTTTCCCTTAAAGAAGTATATGTATTTTTATATGTATATAAGTCGAAGAAAAACACAACTCTCGGCTTATATACGAATCGGTTTATATTCGGAAATATGCAATAAATTAAAGATAATAAAGTTTTTACTTTTTTTTAAGAGAAAATAAAAACATTTTATGTTTACAGGATTTTTATCACTTATTACAAACGGAAATTAATAAGATTGCATTGCGTTTAATTGTGTAGCTTTTTTCATACATAGTGTACAACAAAGATTACTTTTCACCATTATTGCGAATAGGAAAAGATTATTCATAAACGAAATGCTAAAAAAAAAAAAAAAAAGAGTTATTAACTATGAATTGAAAATAATGAAACTTTCAATGCGAGAACACTTGAAATCTCGGTGCCTAGCTCATGAACTCGCAGTGTTTTTGGTATCGTTAAGAACATATCTTTCTTCTTCATTGGGCAGTAGGCACATGGTTGGCCAAGGCCGTCTGCTTATTGGCTGATTTCGAGACAAGGGGTGTTTACTTTTAAAAGGGTAGAGTTGCTAGCTTTTTTCCCAACGCTCTACAGACATATTAGACACCGACTGCTGAAAGGGGATTCCGAACCACTACAAACATCCATGGCACCGCCAGGACTCGAAATCGAAATCTACTGCTCCGAGCGCCAGTCCGTCGACTATTAGGCTCTAAGAGCATGTCCACTTTATTGAATACAATGGTATGGGTGTATGTTCTGTAATACTTTAAAGAGCATCTGTCCCTATTTGGAAAAATAATGGAAAACTCAGGTAATCAGACTGTTGAGGCAAGTATCTCTCCCAATTGGCACCAAATCTATTAGTTTTACAAACCAATAATTGTAGCATATATCATCATTAGAATTAGCCCCCTAACTGATTTTCTTTATTATACTCTTGTATCATATTTTTATCTTTTCAAAACACTAAAAGTTAGGAACTATCTTCTATTAAAAGGCAAATACGTGATCATTCGTGGTATGATACGTTTGGCTCCATTCATTTTATCGCGATTTCATATTGTTTTATTGGCCCTGACTCGATGTCCTTCAATACCGAAAAGATCGAAAAGAAATTGCGTGTTATTTATTGATTATGATCGCTTGCATTTACTTTTCATTATTTTTCAAAATCAGTAAAAATGAAGATATTTTTAGTGATGGAAGCAGCGATATATTTTTATGATGATCTTGAATGCTCTGGCAGGAATTAGAGGATTATAATTCAGAATGGATTACTTTATACTTCAATTTCATTTGTAGAAAAATAAATAAATAACTTATTGATAAAGTTATTTTTCATTTTACTAAAAAAATATTTAGAAAAAATTGTATTTAAATAAAAAAAAAATTATCGATTTGCTCTATCAGCTTATTCTAAACAATTAGCTAAAGTTAATTGCTACTACAGGAACAAAATACCTACTTGCCTCTCATCTATTAAATCGAAAGGTATCACAGATTGATTGGATTTCGGAGTTGAGAGAACTTGGTTCGAGATCATTAAACAATGACTAATTAAAATCTAAGATATGGACGGGATGATAAATATTTACGTTTGAAATGAAATGTCCTTTCGTAAAGCTTGAGGAGAGAAGAGAAAGTCCTCTAGTAACATTCCAGAGGATGTTTTTCTAAACTGTGGCAGCATGGATGCGTGTAATAGACCATCAGTAGTTGAACCTCGCTAGTGCCTAGCATTTGAAAATAACAATGGAATATAATTTTTGTATTCTTTTATGTCTTCTTCGACATACTGTATGGCAGTAAGCCTTTTAGTGATAGAGTTTTCTAACACTTGAATAATTACATCTGCGGTTTTTTATAAATTATTACACGAATATTTTAAAATGCACAGAAATGGCCAAAAATGGAAGTCACATGAATACTGATTTGGTTCGGTTTGTCGTTCTACGGTCAATTTTTACACACTTTAGGCTAATTAGACAGGGACCTGCAGTTTAAAGTGAATTCCGAATCATTAACAAACATCCATGCCACTCGCCAAGATTCGTACCTGGAGTACTGTGGTACTATGAATACCGAAGTAGAGTCTAGAATATGTTGATCTTCCTCAGTTGGTGCAATTTCTCCCAACATTGAGGAATTAGATCAATTTTAGATTAACAAAAATAGGCATTTACCTTGTATTTGAATTAAACTGTTAGAAGTGTACTGTAACTAATCTAAGAGTAAGTTCAATTTAGTGAGATTCTGCATGTTACCAGATTTTTAAAATGCTTCTTCTAAGATATAATTAAACTATGGAGTTTATAGGAATGCTATAGGAGGAGGAGGTTTTTTCTAAACTGTGGCAACATGGATGCGTGTAGCAGACAACCAGTAGTTAAACCTCGCTGCATATTTGCTGTTCTAGCGGTAAATGACTTCAGGTTATAGTGCCTAGCCATTGAAAATAACAATACATTAATCGTAAGTGATTATTTTTATGTAATTATTTAAAATTAAAAAAATTATAAATTTTCATTCAACTGCTTTAATAAAATTTACAATGGAAGGAAAAAAAAAAATTTGAGAATTTCATTAGATATCACAGAAATAAATCTTTTAATTTCAAAATAAGCTCAAAATTTTGTTTTATTGGGAACTGAATTAAAACTATGGTATTCATATAAACGCCATTGTTTAATTATATCTTAGAAGAATCTTTTAAAAATCTGGTAGCATGCAGAATCTCACTAAACTAAATTTACTCTTAGATTAGTTGCAGTACACTTCTAACAGTTTAATTCAAATACAAGGTAAATGCCTATTTTTGTTAATCTAAAAATGATCTAATTCCTCAATGTTAGGAGAAATTGCACCGACTGAGGAAGATCAACATATTCTAGATCCTACCTTGATATTCATAGTACCACAGTACTCTAAGTTCACAGTACCACTCGAAACCTGGCGAGTGGCACGGATGTTTGTTAATGGTTCGGAATTCACTTTAAAATGGTCTGATTAGTCTAAAGTATGCAAAAAAATGGACGTAGAACGACAAACCAAACCAAATCAGTATTCATCTGACTCCCAATTGCTTTGGTCATTTCTGTGTATTTTAAAATATTCATGCAATAATTTATAACAATATTATGTGATTCTCCCAATGTTAGAAAAGTCCTTCAATAAAAGATTTACTTCCATACCGTTTGTCAAAGAAGACACAAAAGTATATAAAGAACTCTTCTTCAAGATTAGTAGAAAAAAACATGGCTCATTTTC
Source organism: Caerostris extrusa (assembly GCA_021605095.1). Taxonomy (NCBI): domain Eukaryota; kingdom Metazoa; phylum Arthropoda; class Arachnida; order Araneae; family Araneidae; genus Caerostris; species Caerostris extrusa. The sequence continues at coordinate 14,896 of BPLR01012799.1, read as the reverse complement.
ATGTTCAATAAGGATATTTTGAATTTTAGAAATTTAAATCTGTTATCACAGAAAGGTAAATTATTATCTATCTATAAAGAGATATTTTCGACAAAAATATTGACGAATACAAAGCGGTAAATGATACAAAAAAAATGTAGAAAGTAAAAAGATTTTGTTTTTATCGGGACAAGAGTATGTTTTACTTGCTCTAAGGCTAATTTTAAAAAGTGAAGTTTCTTAAAAATAATATATAATATTTGATATTTCTATTACTTTTCTTCAAAATTAAGAGGACACAAAATTTCATAGCTAGAGATATATGCATAAACTCATCATTTGCCCTTTTAAAAACAAGTTACATTTATTGCAGTCATAACTTAAAAACGCAGACCTTGAAGATCTTTATCTGTATCTAAACCTTTAAATAAAACGATTTCAATTGTTATGCAACTTCTTGTGGCAGGAAAATAATTAATTTAACCTTCCTATTCTTGTTCTATACTTAATATTTTAATTCTTTGCTGTTTTTTCTTTAAGAAATTAAAATTTAAGGACAAATTTCGAGGCTATCCATTGCCTAAAGGGAATTTTTTAGAAATTTTTTGTTTAGAAATGGCTTTATTGAGCAGTTATTTAAAGCAACTGCAAAGACATTAATATGTATTACATATAAAAATTACCGGCAGATGAACCACATTTCAGTTTTAAACTGGTTGAATCAAAATTTATTTGATACTATTCTCATCAAAAAGGAAGGTAAATTTTGATTATATAAAAATTACTTGACGGCCCCATTAGGAAGATCTGCGAAACTGGAAGATCTTTGAAATGCCAATAAAGGCAACTACCGGAAATAAAGACAAAGTATACTTAGCGTGTTTGGTAATTAACTTATGCGTCTTCTGCTTTGAAAGGATGTTTAGAAGTTCCCTCCTTCTAGTTAACGAGCTGTAACTCAAATTCAAGAATGGAATCAGACGAAGACAATCAAAGCATCTTCAAACACTGTATTCAACGAATTAAATACACTATTCTCTCGATTTTTGTGCCATTAAATCGTATTAGTGAGAGACTGAGAATAGTTTTTTTAAAGGGTAATTAATCTAAAGATGAGTTTATAAAAAGCAGGACGTTACCATAAATGGAGAGCTAAGACTAAGCTGATGAATTCGTTGAACTTTTAATTAGGTTTTATTTAGTCTAGTTTTTATAGTTAAATATGAGTTTAATTACACTTTTATCTAGTTACACACACTCGGATCCTATTTAATTCATCGTTAAAACTGTTTTTTTTTCCAATGTGGAGTGCATGACCTGAGGTCATTAGCCACTGACACTCTAGAAACGTAGTAGATTCCGCATTACACAAAGCATGCTGCATCCACTTTGGTGTAACGTTTAACTGTTGGTTTAGTTTGGAACAAACACTTATAGATATACTACAGTGTCCAAAAAGTAAGACCAATTTTCAATTTAAAATTCCCGGATCTCATGGAATTTCAATTTTTTTTTTTTCTTTTTAGGTTACTGTCACTGTCCTTGACATCTGTGTGAAACTTGACGTCAAAATATTCATTAGTGTTTGAGTTACGCTTGGCTTTGTGAGGCACTATAACTGATTCCGACGATTTTGAAAAGGTGAGAATTAATTGAGTAAAGAATTTGCATTAAATTTTGTTTGTGGAAACGTATAGAATGTTCCAGAAGGCATTCTGTGAGCATTCCTATATCGGAAAAGAAATGTTTAGAAGTGGTATAAACAGTTCAAAGAAGGCAGAGAACGCGTTAAAGACGAAGGGCCCTCTGGTCGACCATTAACCTCAACAGCCGAAGCTCACGCACCAACATTAAAGATTTGGTGCTTGCAAACTGACGATTTACAATTAGAGATCTTACTGATGTAAGGATCAAAAGGATCAGTCAATTACATTTTAGGCCTCTAACGCATCAAATCTCGATTGGTACCGAAAACATTGAATCCGCCAGCTCACATTGCTTTGATTTTCGTGACTTTTTCGCCAGAAATGAAACCCATATTGTTCCACAACCATCGTATTCAAACCGTGCGAGTTCTGGCTATTCCCTAAAGTCAAAAGACCACTCCGTGGACACCGTTTTGAGTCGATTGAAGAGAATCAACGTGAATCGCGGCGCGCTTTGAAGGCCATCCTTGCCGATGACTTTCTAGCATGCATTGAGAATTGGAAAAAAGTTGGCATAAGGGCATTGTGTCCGGAGGGGATTACGTTGAAGGCAATGAAATAAGATTGGAAGAATAAATAAAGAGTTTTTGAAAATGATATGGAAGAAATGGGAATGAATGGGATGAAAATAATTTGGAAGAAAAGAGTTTTTAAAAAAAAATATGATGGCCGAGTGGCTAGTGCTCTGGCGCTCGGTACCACAGGTTTCGGATTCAAATCCCGGCTGTGCCATGGGTGTTTGTAGTGGTTCGGAATTCACTTTAAGTCGTCGATCCTGATCTCATATTACCGTAGAGCGTCACAGATCCCAATCAGACTTCTGACCCATATCATTCTTAAACTGTAAAGGGGCAACTCAACTCTAGGCGTAGTTATGTGATGTGGTGTGGTAGTAGTAGTTGTCAGATTAGACTAGGACTTATGGTTTAAAGTATATTCAAAACCACTATGAGCATCCATTGCACCTTCGGGATTCGAACCCGAAACATGTGACACCGTGCTCCAGAGCACCAGTATTCGATATCTATATAGTTTAAATAGAAATAAAAACTTTTATGTATTCTGAAAAACTATTTGGTAAAAAAAGTTGTAAATTTTATAAAAGCTTTATTACGATTGCCTATTTCTAATTACCTATCTTTTTTATATTTGTTATTATCATACGTATGATTTAGATGTTCATGGTAACAAAAATTATTTTATATGGGCACCGCCCATATCTTGTAATTGTGATGATATGGTGTTAGTAACACGAATACTGGAGATGAATAATCGGTGTATGTGATATATAATTTGTACAAAATTTATCTTTTACCCAATAACATATTAGTGGTTTTACGAAAATGTCTGAATGTTATACAAAAAAAAACTCATATCCGTTACAAATGAACAAGATAATTTCAGCTTTAGATTTTTGGTAGAGGATATACGTCTGTTTTATTTTTTCCGTCATTCATTAAATAAATTTATAAAAAAGTAAAATTTAATATTTTATTATAATATTACACAAAAATTCTTAAAACGTTAACTGATCTTTAATTATTATAAAATGTAATAATAAACCACATTAAATGAAATGGATTAAACATCATTCAAAAAATTTATTTAATGCAATGAATAAAATAATTTTAATCATCAGCTTCGCATAATCATTTTACAAAAATATGTTATTATGAAAAATTTGTGCATGGGACAAATTTCAAAATTTGAGCAGTATATATTTTAAGTAAAAACATCTTACTTAATTTATAATGCTGTCAAACCGGTGCACAAATTCTACTTACAATGCATTTGATTTTCATTCATATATTATTAAAAACCTTCATTAATTATTTTTGTATTAATCACTTTAAATTAAAAATAATAAATACTCTTAAAATGAAAGTTCTCTGAATATATCAGAAATCATGAACATATGCATGAACAGTTTATCTTGTAGCGTGTCTTGGATCTGAAGTAGATCCCAGATAGTTCGAAGTGAACTCATCCATAGAGTTAATGCAGAAAATTTAAAGGTTTTCTGCCTTTAAAATGCAGTTCCACTACACACCAAAGTGCTTGATGCTCCTTGTTCACCGATCTACAGACAATTTGTTTTTAGAGCACATTTTTAATATAGGAGAGTTGATTGATTGCTAAAAATTAGATATTTAAGAAGAATTTTTAAAGCAGTAAACATATGACACATATCTAAAAGGATTGAATAAATAAACAGTTAAAACAGACACAATTCACCGTTGAAAATCGGCATAATTAATAGCATCATCAGTTGTCCGTATTTTATATGCTGTTCGATAGAATTAAAAAATGATTTAACTGATTCGAATTCCCACCATGACTTCTAATATATTTCCTTTCAGAGGAAATTAAAGGATTTCTGTTTAAGATAAATGCCTATAGGTTTGGCATTGGACATGAACTTCAAAGGCAGCTTTATAATGTGGGAGGACGATTGTGGGAGAAATTCCAGTACTTGCGGGCGCTTCTTAGGTAAAACGTGTAACACTTTCTGAGGTTTGCCGTTGTTGAACAGTTGCAGGGGCAACTTGTAGATGTGCGAGGATGGCGTTTTGCCCAAAGAGGCTGGAGGGAAAAAGAAGTTCTCGAAAGCATGCACGGATGCTGCCGTGCTACATAAGGGCTGATGAAGTGTATCGGAGAACTTCCACCAATCAGACGACGTTCTACTCGATTACTTGGCTTAAAATTGTTGTAGTGCTTCAAGTGGAAAACACACTCACAGGAGAGGACATTGAAGAGGATGACCACCGCCACCAATGCAGTTATTTTCTGCGAGCACCTGTGAAATAAAATAGTTGAATGTATATTTGCAAATGATTATAAATAGCTAAAATATTAAAAAAAAAAAAATACTTATAAATTAATTTTAGTTTATATAAAAAGTATATATTACTAATTAAATATAAAATATTTGAAGGATTTTGTCTTTGAAATACTTTTTTTTTTTTTTTTAGCCTTTACTGCCCGTGATCGCCAAGCAATTTCAAAGTTGAAGTTGGTCTTTTTTATTACATTATGTCGTACTGTTTAAAATTTCTTAAAAGCGGATTGTTGTAATTATTTCAGCAATATGTACTAACACGATTGAAGATCAAAATTAAATTAAATTTGCTATCTGTCCATGAGTGAAATAGCTTCAGAAAATTTTACGCAAACTTCGAAATTCTCTATCGTTGCTTTAGCCTTAGCATCATTCGTTAAAGTACTTGATTGAACAAAATCCACGGCAGTTGGCTGGCGAAGCGAATTGGAGGCGTAATCTTTTAATGCAAAAGAATTCAAAATAGATATTTTTATAAATAAAATATTCTGTAGTTGAGCAAATGATGATTTTCATTATTATTATGAATCATCTTAAATGAACTCAATATGTCGCAAAATCTAGTAGGTTTAACGATAACTTGTCTACTTCACCATGCTATAAAACACATTGTTTAAAAGAATCTTCTCCTTTAGATTGATAATACACTAGTTTCTAGAGTTGCTGAAGTAAAAATAATTCTGATTATAAAGTTTATTTAGTTAAATTTCAATTTCTGTTGGAATTTGATATTTATATATTCAATATCTCAAGGGGAAGAGCAAACCAATAGATATGATTGGCCATTAAAAACCCTATTGGGTTGCAGAGGGTAGTCTTAAATGTTGTAATACGTCTCCCAAAGCATCCCAAACATGCTGAATTTGGTTCGAGTCCAGAGAACATACTGGCCAACCCTTACATATAAAAGTTAACTCTTCATCAACGATGTTTTGTGTGGTTAAGCGATATCGTTTTGTAGAAGGAAAGAGTTATATTGATTTAGCCAATTGCTATAGTCTTAATTGAAAGGAACTTTGCGTATTGTTGTGTATGGGAAAACTAATAAAAAATCAGATATTAACTCTTTAAAGTTTGAATTAAAAAATGTGTTGCGTAAAAATGTTTTCTTGTGAAAACGAATTCTATGCACAGCAGAATTATATAATATATTTATTATAAATCCTCTAAATATATTAATAAATGTGAAATTCAATACCTTTAATTTTATTCAGTTACATTTATCAAGAACTTTACAATTTTTTAATGTGTTTATAAATACACCACTGATTTATGTTGAAATAATGAATGGCATTATTGTTTCTGTAAAAAAATTGTAGTATTTAAATATTTAATAACTCAGATATGTTTAAATATTTAATAATTTTTCAACATTTTAAATATTATTTTATAAATTATTAAAATTTAAATTTGATATGATTCTCCACAATCGGAATAAAAAGTGACTTATTAACTTAATTTTTCTTACTATTAAATATTCTGGTGACTATTTTTGTTTCATAGAAATCGCATATCTTTGAAATAATTTACATTAGTTCAATATTCAGTTTTATTATTCAATGAAAATTAAATTTCCTAATTTTTATAGTTAATACGATCAAAATATTATTTTAAATTAAAGATGGAAAAATTTCATTAAATAAATAAATTAACGAAATAAACGAAAAAATGGAAAAAAAAAAACCATCATTAACACTTATAATAAAATAGGCTTTAAGTACGTAATAGAATTAAAAATTATTTATAACTTTTATTTAGTGTAATTCTCAATATATTTCCATGTTATTTGAACAATTAAATTTTTGTTCTTAGAAACGGAAGCTATAATTTCTAAAATATCAAATTAGTTAAAAATTATCAATTAAAACGCCATAGTTCATTGAAATAGAGGAAACAAATTTTTTTCCATGAACTTTGGTGAACTCTAAAGTATTTTATTCAATAAATTTTAAATGCTGATAAGATGCTGCTTATTTTTAAAGGAAGATAATTGAAATAACTTCCATGTTGTTACTCCAGAAGTAATTTCATGATTCGAGATCGTCAATGATTTACTCTTTCACATCTTGCTGTTTATTGACAGCAGAAATAATCCGGACAGCATAGCTTTTTTTTTTAATAATTGCATCAAAAACATTAGTTCTTAACCGTTGTACTCAATCCTTCTGCCATCTTAAAAGATGAGCAAACAAGAAAACAAATAAAATAGAGGCTTGTGAAAATAAAATCAGAGTTCAGTGATCGTCCAGGATATGTTAAGAAATAAAAATAATAACTAAGTAAATTAAATAGTATGGTGGACGAATCGAAGGGTGAAAAAAAAAAAAAATGACTAATAATTTGATTCCTTTTGAATCATTTTTTCTGGGAAGATTGATGTTCCGCTTTTTTTACCATCCCCCCCCATAGCTTCACACCCAAGAGTTTAGTTGTTCCGGGAGAGGTGCCATGCTGCCCGCGGGGAAGTGCTTCTTAAAACCAATGATTAGAATTCGTGCTCTTTTTGTGCAGATTGGAATTGCAAAGCTGAATATTTTTCTTCTTGTGATTGATTCCGACGTCAAGATTATGTCCTGTAACATAAGTAAAACTTTTTCGACTGAATATGAGAAACTACTAGCCAAAAAAAAAAAAAAATTCCTCAGGACGCCAGCTGTTCTGAATGCTACCATCAGTTGGATTAATTCCATTTCCATGTATTTTTTTTTCTTCTTCATTTGATTTACGGCAAAGGCGACGAGATTTCAACAAAGCACATTTCAACAGCTGTCATGATTTACCAATTTAGATGCTTATTGGATTATTTGAAATGCCTTGTTGTGTATCACGAGGTGTGATTTGTGAGATTTCGTTTTTGATTCCCATCATCCGTCTGCGGAATTTAAATCCATTAAATGAAGTGTCAAAAATATGAAAATTTATGTTCTTCAATATTCGAAAATAAAATGAGAAGCAGAAATGCAACAGACGAAATGATAATAAAAAAAATACAAAAATGATAATAAATGATAAACTGACGATAAAAGATAAAATGATAATAAAAGATGAAATGATATAAAATGATAATAAAAGATAAAATGATATCAAAGGGCAATAATTGATAATGAAAAATGTGGAATTTAAATAGGGAATTAATTATTTCCATTTACCCATTATTGACTTTTATTGCATTGTTCATATCATAGGTTAAAAAAGGTGAGCTGTTGAACCTAAACAGAACATATTCCGATAGATTTCCAGGAAATTTATTACGGATTATTAAACGATTTCTAAATTTTATATTTAAAGCATTGTCCTTTAATAACTTTTGGGTCTGGTTTGCCAGACAAAAATATGCGGACAAAATTGATCGTCATTGATAAAGAATATTACAAAGCAATAATGAAATTTCATTTTTAAATGTGGAGTAATAAAATAACAGCGGCATTCAATATGGCGGCGAATTAACGTGCGAGGTTTGGTTTGTCGCTCTACGGTCATGTTGTGCACACTTTAGCTTAATTACACGGAACCTGCAGTTTAAAGTGGATTCTGAACCACTAACAACATTCATGCCACCGTCAGAATTCGAACCTGAAGCCTCGAGGTACCAATCACCAAAGCGATAGCCAATTGACCACCAGGCAGCCTAACGTATGAGGAAGCGAATCATATTTGTTATGATATAAGCTTGCATAATTATAAATATTAAGCAAATTACTTTAGCAATATATAAACAATATCGTATATACAACCAATATCGTAAAATTCAAATTTAAATTCGACTTTTAAGTCAATAGTTTTAATTTTAATTTTAAAAAATGAAATCGTTTACAAATTTTAATTATTGAAAATAGAATTATTTTTATTCTAATTAAAACCCCGTCGAAATTACTTTTATCCCCTATTACATAGCTTTGTCTGATCCCTCTGACTCCTTGATTTGATAAATAAAACGAATGAAAATTTATCGCATTCAAATAAACCGTCATGCGTAACTGTACACAAGTAACATAACTTCATGAGAGTTATCATTCATTTGAGTGTTAAAGCCCCCCCCCCCCTCCAAAAATTATCATACATTCTATCTAATAATATAGATAATGCCAAATAGAGTGGAAAAAGGAACTGAAAAAATTAGCATGGACCTGCTAAAAGTATCGAAATATTTGCTTTTAAGTTGCTCCAGTAATCTACTAAATTTTCACGGTTATTTAAGCGTAAGAATCATTTATATGTCATATTGTTTTTCAAATCAATTTTTGCTCTGCTTTTCATTACGATTTTTATTTTAAAAATAATCTCATTTTAAAATATTTACAATTAATTTTGCCTTAATAACTTGACAACTAAAGGTCAAGGACAATGAAATAAAAAAATATAATTCAATTTATTTTTAAAAAATACTTCAATGATTTTCGATTTCATTTAAATATTTCTATTATGATGTTAGCTAAACAAACCTTTAGTTCAATTAAGTACACAGCCTAGTGATATAAAAATTCTCACTTTCTATTTTAAAAAGAAAATAACGTAATTATTCTGCAGGAAATAAACAAGTTATTCCACCCATTCGTGTACAGAAATGTTTCAATGACAAGAAAATGATAGTGATTAATTCGTTGCAGCAGAGAAGACAAAACCATAAACTGTCTTATTTGTGACAATATTAGTTGAAAATAGAAGTATTTAATTACATAAATTATTGCTCTGCTTTGGACTGTTCTTCTAATGTACTAATGTTAAAAAAAAAATGAAACAAGAACATAATAATTCATTTGTATAGTTATATGTGATGGAAAATTGCTGTACATGCTTACTGTGCAAAAATATTTAAAAAGAAAAAAATTTGTTAGAAAATTCAATCGATCGCTATATAGATCTCTAGATATATGATCGCTGGATAGAACGACATATGTTGCCGGTTTCCTTTTCATATAGATTCAGTAAAATTCTCACAGTATGTGGATTAAAAAAATAGAATATTAAAAAAAAAAAACTAGAATCAACTTAACGCAAAATGTCAAAAAAAAGGGCAAACTTATAAAATAATCATTACGTCTTGACTTGATAAATAATATATATATATATATATATTATATATTTATTTGAATGTGAATGTATGTATAAAGACGAAATGTGTGTGTATGTATAAAGACGCAATAACTTACTTTAACAACACAGGGGAAAAACCTCTCTTTATCGAAGTTGATTAAATCAAACCGATTCGTTTGGCAAAAGCATTCCTGCAAACTCATCAGTTAAAGAAGAAAATTGAAATAATATTCATTAAAACAATTCTTTCCCGAACAAATTTGATTTAATGACATTTTCGAAGCTTCCATTTAGGTCGATTATATCTTTACGAAAACTGTTCGTCACACAGGCACCATCAAAATATTTATTCCAGAAATGATTTTTCCCCCTGCCCGTACAGTAATCAGGAGGATCGAGAAGATTAAAAATCAGAAATAATTGGTATTTCGAAGGTCCTCTAAGGGTGTTATTTACATCACTAAGTAGAATTCTTATGACTCATGGAAGATCTTTTATTCTGAATCATGTGTATCCACGGAGAAAACGAAGGAAAATTCTTGTGTATTTAATGTCATAGTTATCTGGCTACCAACGCACGCTATTTTAAGTCATTAGCACATGACTTGATCCTTGAGTTATGATATCATTAACATCTTTCCACTTAAACTTTTCGAAGATTATATTAGGCGTAGAGATGTTATTACAATATTTTTTTTTTTAAATGAACACAGTTTTGCTTTTGGCAACAGCGTAATTAAGTTATTTAAGTTTAAGTGATCAGAACGAGTGGCAAAACAGCTTTTGATGCTAATGAGTTGCTAACTTGCAAGAATAATTATAATTGAGTCAGGGAATTAAAAAAAAATCCTTTAAATAAAAAAGTTTTGACAGTCAAGTATTAATTGATAACAAAAAAAAATTATTATTATACTTTAAATTCATTTTTAATATTATTAAGTTTAATAAGTTAATATTAGAGAGTTTTTGCATACCGTATTTTGGACGTAAGTTATTTTTTTCCCCCAGCGCGCATGCTCATAGGAAATTGCGCATGCGTATCTGTAATAATGTTTCCTATGTGCAAAACTCTATTATTAAATTACAATAAGTTAAGTACTGTTTTTCTTAAGTTCTAACTGAAGATTTTTTTGAAAAAAAGGTGAAATCTCAAATTTTTATTAATGGATTTAAAAAAAAAAAAATGTAAGTTATACGTCGAAACAAAAATGTTAATTCACTGAAATTTAAAATTTGGGCCTGATGGCCGGGTGACTAACGGTCGGTACCGCAGGTTTTGGGCACAAGTCCCGACGGTGCCATAGATGTTTGTAGTAATTCGGAATCTACTTTAAATTGTAGATCTCGGTCTAATATGACTACTGCTACTACACCACACCACATCACTGTGACTAGAGCTGAATTGCCCCTTAACAGTTTGGAAATGATGTGGGTGAAAGTCTGATTGACTTCTGTGACGCTCTACCATACCGGAGCCTACGGTTTAAAGTACATTCCGAACCACTACAAACTTCCATGACATCGCCGGGATTCAAACCGAAAAACTGTGGCACTGAGCACTAATCACTCGGCCATTCCCCTCTCTTACTTTAAGATTTTGAATTCATTGCCTCGAGGAAAAAAATTAAAAAAGTTACGGATTAAAAATGTATAATGCAATGTACACAGAATTCGAAATGTAAAATAAAAGAAATAATTTTCAATTTGTACACAAAAATTCAATCAAATATAAAAGTAAACAACTCTATCAATTTTCTTCAAAGAATTTCAAATCCTGAGGATTTATTGTAAAACATCTTCGATGCTCACCGGAGCTATTCTTTTATTGTTTTCAAATTTCCAAAATTCGGAAACATCTCTTTTCCATGATATTTGTATTTTATTCTTATTGCAAAATATAGATGAAACACAATTAGTATCTCAATGAAAATGTAAGCCAATTTGCAAGTCTAAGATTCAAGTCCAATGGTGGAGTCCCCTGTAGTCACTGCTCGCAGAAACTAAATAACAATTGTGACAGCGTGTCCAAGTGTCTCGCCTCAATAGTCCACCCTCATGTAGAGAGATTTTCCTGTTTTATTCCGTGTATGACACGAGAATGCTAGTAAGTTACTATTAAAAGTCTTCCCAGAAATCAATGCCGGCCCCTCATTACCCTCATGGGTTGTTCGTGCTGTATATAACAAAACACTAGGACCACTGATGTAAAGTTTATATTTAAATAAATTATGCACATGTATATAAAAGAGAAAGGTGTAAATTTTTAAATATTTTTTCGGTTTTTCATGCAGTCGTCTGCCTTCATAAAAGATAGAATTTTCATCAGAAGATTCAGAGAAATTGGACAGTGGAATTCATAGCAACAGCATTAAAGAAGCTCAATCAGGTGAAAAGATCTACCACAATGCTTTTATAGTATCTCTATAAACAGCATATGAAATGGATTCCAAAAAAGTCGTTCGTAACCATACAATTTTCCTTTATTTGACTTTCACTACTTTAGAGAAAATAAATTAAAAGGAAAAAGAGCCAGAACAACCGAAAAATCTGAAAACAGCTTTTTTTCTCAGTCATTTGAACAGACAAAAAATTATCATTCTAAATCTACTAAAATTGTGGCAAAACTCAATTTATTATCTTTTTTTTTTGGAAATGATAAAAACGACACGAGTATTTTATGAAGAGCAAATATTTCAACTGAAAGGGCATTTGTATCTCAGCGATGTATAATGAAGAGCTTTTTTTTTTTTTATTGATTTTACATTTTCTTATAACATTTTTTTTTTTTCTATTTTGGTTCTCTTGGGGGAAATTGAGATAGAAGTCATTTAAAATAAAAGAGTTGTTTGATTTGGAGTGCAACTGATTTTTAATCTACTAAGTTATTTAGACTTTTATTTTCTGGTGCCTAAAGGGAAATCCTTTGAGGATGATAAAAGAAATCACGGTTTCAAAAGATGAAAGCCATTTTGAAATACTAGTGTTAGATTTATTGAAAATATATTTTAAAATGACTCAGAAAATAACTGGAAAAATTATTCGATACATGCTTATTGCCGTGTGTTTAAAATTGTTTCGATTTCCTTAACAAATAAAAATATTTTTCTAAAACTCATTTCAATGCTTTAGATCGAGGAATCTTATTTTTTTAAATTTCAACATTGAAATCAATGCCTTTTTGAAACATATATTTCTTAACTATCAATCAATTCTTTGCATAAAAATTAATTCTTTAGTTAAACTAACAAAAAAATATGGTACATAGAAAAAAAAATGCATTTTAATTAGTTGCATAATTTACTCATTTTCAAATTTGAAATATATAAATTTACTACAGCTTTAATATTCAAAATTATATTGTTTATTTCATTAATTTACTACCTTAGTGGAAAACATCCTGTTTTTAAAAATTAAAACTTTTTATGTAAAATTTACAGTTTGCATAGAATCACCATAATATGATATGTACTGCTTATTAACTGTATATGAATTGTATTTTTAATACCCAATATACAAAATACCCAATATAGTCCAAAAATGTCCCGATTCGATTCCATTAACAGTGTCCTTTGCAGTTATTGCTTTTAGAAAAGATAAGACTCGATAAGAATTTGGACAATGTGTATAAATGTACCACATAAATATTTCAGCTGTCTTTAGTGAACTATATTTCAAATTTGAAAATGAGTAAATTATGCAACAAATGCATTTTTTCTATGTACCATATTTTGTTAGTTCTTTAAAATGAGCCACATAAATGATTGATGTAGACCAAAGCCCTATGCTGTTTTCAAGGCGAAGTGAATAATTAAACTCGACAATATTTTCCATCCTTTTATTTTGTTAGGAAATCAGTATTTGCTACCCATTACATTAATATATTATTTATCAATAATTTTCAGTGTAGTCATTAAGTATCCCACTAGTGTTGGCTTTCATCTTGTGTTTCACATCATTTTTCGAGACCTTTGAGCACCATGGGTCGACCAACTGTGTAAAAAGCACAAAGGCTTCCATATTTCCCCCCAAGCAAAAATAGAAAAAACATTATAAAAATCTTAAAAATCAATAAGCCTTTCATTACATCGCCCCTTTCAGCAATATTTATGCTCATGGCTACTCGTGTTCCAAAAAAGACAACACCTGAGCTATTTGTCTGCAATTCCAAGCTGAAAAAAGCTGTTTTCGGTTGTTTGCGGCTCTTTCACAATTTCTTACTATAAAGCTCAGAAAGTCAAGCTCAAAACCAGCACAGGCTGACTTTGCTTCGCGCTGCTGTTTATGAGATGCCTCAAAAGCGTGTGTGGGCTCTTTCACCTGATTCCATGTGCATGAGTGACGTAGGCTTTATCAGTGTTTATTGGGCTGAGCCCGTGTCACAGAGGAAATGGTAACCTGCATTCTCTCGCCCAAAAAATGGTATGTCCTGAGCTGTTAGCTCTGCAGCATAGGCACAAACCAACACGTGAACTATTGTGTTTCTTGGCCAAAGTATTACGATATCATGGAAAAAATGGCTTTCAAGAAATTTGAAAGCAATAAAAAGAACTTCTTTCCGAGCCTAATCTTACCCCCTTGAATTTATTATTTACCTAACATTTTCGGAGGCCCACACGTGCATTTTGGCTATTTTCCCCAGTATGTGCGCTCTTAAGAAAGATAGAGGGTCTGGTGGCCAGTGGCTAACTGTTTCGGCATTTGCCACAGGTTTCGCTTTCGAGTCCCTGCTGTGCCATGGATGTTTGTAGTAGTTCGGAATCCACTTTAAACCGTAGGTCCCGGTCTAATAGGAGCGTTGCGGGGGCATTGTTACTCGGCGACCGTGAAGGCATTTTCAGAATTTTACACGCGCGCCCTGGGTAATGCAAAGTGAGTAACATGGTAGCGCTTGCCTTGAGGCATCTAAGACAGCTAATGTTAAGTGTATTCCAGCTGCATTAAATGAGACGAAAGACTGCAAAATTAGTTCCTGTTGGCAACCAATTAATTTAATAACAATAAAAGAAGAAGTAACAATAATTAACAACAAGAAAAAATGAATTATTTAATTCAGGCCATTTTTATTATATTTTAACAATTGAAGTATTGTCTAGTCCTTCAAAGAAAGTATATATGTAATCCATTTTATTTTTTACAATGATTTTTTTCCAATGAAGATACGTGGACCCTAGCTTTCTTATTGTTATTAATTAAGTGGTTGCCAACAGGAGTTAATTTTGCAGTCTTTGGGTTCTGTTATGCAGCTGGAATACACTTAGACAGCTGTCTTAGGTAAAAGGCAAGCTGCACGAACGTTTACTCACTTTGCATTACCCAAGGGCGCGCGTGTAGCTAC
>BPLR01012798.1:0-56394 GCA_021605095.1 Caerostris extrusa | reverse complement strand
GTTACGTATTGTTGTTTTTCCAACAACTGCTCCAAAAGTATTGAAAATTTTTAATAAACAATTAATCTATGAATTTTTATTTGACTATACAATTTTACACGCATTCTAAATTTATTCCTGTGTTTTGTTTTCCAAAATAAGTTTCAACCTAAACATTTTTCAACATTTTAGTAAAATTTATATCACGCAAGAAATGTATTTAATAATGAAAATTATTGAACTTTCGATTTTCGAATATAGATACATAATAATAATATGAATAATTTCTTTTCAATAAAGCAAATTTAATGTTCAGAAATATCCAGATTATAAAAATCAAGACTTTCCAAAGTTCTCTGGATATTGCCACGTGCTGAACGTCATTCTTTTTTATCTGTGTGAGGGTAAGAAGGTAGAGGAATCGATTGAGAAGCAGATGAATATGGCATAACCATCACGTAACTAATAGCCAGTCACGATTTTATCACGTTAAAGAACAGCCTCACGCTTTTCATTTAAGGCATTGAACACGACATGGTCTTAACTCTAGGGCCCAATACATCGCTGATGAATTAATTCAGTGTGTAGAAAGATACAGGAGTTAAATTGCTACGAAAGTAGTTAAAGTTTTGATAGAAATTTGAAAAACAAATTCTGTGGAAATTATTTTGACAATCACAAAGGTAAGAGGTAAGGTAAGATCTTCAAAAAAATTTCATATTATAATAATATTTTTTTTTAATTATATATTAGTATAGAAATTTTGTATAAATATAATTTCATAATTGTATCCATAGCTTATGATAAACCTATTACAATTTAATTAGATTTCAAAAACGGTTGTCTATTAGCAAAAATTATATTTAACGGTCAGTAATAAATATGATAAAAGCTAATTGATGAATTTATATCAGCTGGTACAATATTTAAGGATAGTGCATGATATATTTAATAAATCACCAAATTATTTTAGTTAATGCTATTGTCAATAAAAGTGCTTGATGACCGAGTGACTAGAACTTCAAGTGCTCGGTGACACAGGCTTCAGGTTCGAGTTCGTCGGTGCCATGGATGTTTATAGTGGTTTGGAATCCACTTAAAATCGTAGGTCCTGTCTTATATGATAGTAGAGCGTTGGGTACTGTTGGCAATCTTGCCCTGTAAAAAAGAAAGATAACATTTCCTATCTCGAAATCTGAAAGTAGACAGATGGCTTTGGTCCATCATGGAGTGTTGCCCCACTGATGATGATGATGCATCATGCATGATATATTACGTAGCTTTAAGTCAGAAAAGTAATGATTTAAAACACAGGGAAATAAATATGCACTTAGAATATAAAAATACAATAATAAAGGAGAAAATAACCTGAAACTTTCTCAAATTCTTTTCCAAATATTATAAACCATTGACAAACTTGTTAAACGCTGAAGTATTTTTAATTTGGGGAGGAGGAATAATCTAATTGTGATACCACAAAGTTTAATTATTGTTTTAATCAAATTTTAAGTGCATCTTAATTCATGACTTTAAATTATTGAGTAAGAGTATTTTCATTGTACTTAGTCCGTTTTCCCTCTGAAAAATAATCCGTTTGGAGTTGCTTTTTTATTTAAAAGGTTTTCCTCATTTTTATTAATTCTATTAATACTATGTATTTTCATGTACCAAGTCAGAACAATAAAACTTTGAGTAGGCATATTATATTACTGTGCATATTAAAATTTACTCCTCATTTAAGTCTTGATCAATCCAAGTTTATAAATTTATAAGCTCGTTAAATTGTAACACTGAAACAAAAATAAATGAAATGCAAGATTACTTGAATTGTGAATAACCTCAATAATGAAATGCGAATAGCATCAACTTTATATATTACAGAATGTTTAATAAAAACGAAATTTTTTGCTACATAAAAAAATTATTTCATTTATATGCTTAGCGCAAATTTTTAAGACTTTTTCAAAAACTAAAAATAACTTTTATCAACTGTATCAAGCTGTAATTTTATCAACTTGTTTTATTGTATTAACTGTATTGTTTGATGTACAATTGTTACAATTACATATTCGGCACATAATAATTTTTTTTTTTTAAACAAGAGGTTGAAATATTTAAAAAAGAAATAAAAAAAAAGTGGGTGTATGGTGTTCCAGTCAAACATGTTACAAACGAAATTAGCTCTTTTAAAAATTCATTTATTGAAATCTTCAAAGGTTAAAAATCAAAGGCAAAAGGATTTAGCAAAATTTGGGAGATTATGAAACATTATAGGATTTAAGAAATTAATTTTCAAATGATAATTTCTCCATGACTTGCACGCCATATACGAAATTTTTAACACAAACATTTACAAGTAAATGACACACCTAATAAGAAAACAATCATCAACAATCAAATGAAATCTTCAACGGTTAAAAATCAAAGGCAGAAGGATTTAGCAAAATTTGGGAGATAATGAAAAATGGCAAGATTTAAGAAATTAATTTTCATTTGGTAATTTTTCTATTGCTTGAACACCATATGAAATTTTTGATTTGAGTAGCACACAACACAAAAATTCACTAGCAAATGACACAACAAATACAAAAAGTCAAGCGGTTTGTTGTCACATGCGCATTTGTGCCAGCCACGAAGGCTTGACCGAACAATTCGTTTAAGGAAAATCGATACTGCAGAGTTTTCTGGAAGGTGAATTTCATCTTTAAGTAGCAAGTTCCCAAAGTATCGAAGGGGCCAAAAGTTTCACCGGTAATTAGTCTAAGCCCCCTTCCACCATGAGGGCCGGCCTTCATTAGGGCCGCAGTCGAAAGGCGGAGGAATAATATGTGGATTACTTGCTTCCACCATCTGTCAGCTCCTCATTTGCCTATTACACTGTTCCCACAGTTGCGGAAAGCGCAGCATCTGAATAAGCCCCAATGAAGTGGCTATTGCAGTACTTTTCTGTAGACTGAAAATACATGAGAGGCCCAGCAGGTTAATTCGTTGCATGATTTGGAGAAGATTGGCTTTTTGGCAGTAGGAACTTCTGGTTCAAGCAAAAAGAAATGAATTTGTGGAAGGAAATTGTTTAGTCAATTGTATCTGTTTCATCGCGTTGTGTTAATAAGTGTTTTCTTTTTGGGGTATGATTTATCTTGTTGGATATTGTTTTTTGATTTAAAAGATGGTTACATGAATGGTTGCGTAATAGCTTTTAAGGCCGCTAAACTAATTTGGATCTGCAGCATTAAATAAAGGCAACAAGCTTTTTATAAAGACAAGTCTAAATAAGGCTTCATTGTTAATTAAAATCCGTTAATAAACTGTTACATACTAAATAAATTAAGCTGGGGCTGTTTAATTTATTCCTTTATATAATTATTTCTTGTAGATAAAATTCTTAATTTTACCTCTAATTACGAATTATTAACAATATGCTAATGATATTCACTCAGACATAGGATCAAATTGCTACAATTGCCAAGTTACTGTTCAGAAAAAAGCTGAATACTAAATTATTTAGCAGCTTAACAATTTTTTAGCAACTTAGAGCAATTTACTAAAATAAATTCTACCTAAGACACGAGAATAGTTTTGAAAAATTTTTTCAAAAATTATAGACAATGAATTTTAACCAAATTCGTGTTATCATTGATGAATGAGACACAATATTTGTCACTATCACCAAATTGGAGATATTTTAGCAGTGGTGTCTTGCTCACAACAACGAATTACTTGTGCAAAAATAGGCATTTAATTGATTCACTAATCTTTTATAGTCGTTTCTTGAAATTTTTCTTCACATTTTGTATCTAGTATAAAGCAATTATTTTAAAAATATCGCTATAGTTATGAATCCGATAATCATTTTTTACATATTTTTCCTCACTTAAAATCGTAGCCAACCAAAAAAAAATATCTAAAAAAATAAAAATATCTACTGGTTCAGTTTCAATTCATTAAAGCAACTCAACCTATAAATTTATGTGTATGAATTATTTTGAACGTTAAGTTATATATCAAAACCTCTTTAATTTTATTTTAAAATCCTCTTTGTAGATACATTTAATAAATTGATAGATTTTGAATTTTTCATTACAATAATGTTTCTTATCAGTTAATGTTGTGGCGCTAATTGTTAGGAATGTATTTTCTGTAAAGTTCGTAATTGAAAGGAATAAAATTTATACAGTAATTTTCATTTGCATAAATTTATTGGCTATCATTCACGATCATATAAAAAAAATTAAAAATTACTAAAGATTTATAAAAAAGACTTGCTTTACATCCCAAGCTTAAAATTTTACATAAACAATTGTTCAATGTCAAAACAGCACTTAAAGATCTGAGCATTCTACAATTGATTTATTTGCTATCAGCAATCTACAATTTATTTATTTGCTAACAACAATCTACAACTGGTTTATTTGATATCAGCAATCTACAATTAATTTCTTCACTATCAGTAATTGACAATTGATTTATTTGTTGTCGGCCATCTACAATTGATTTATCTGCTGTCAGCAATCTACGATTGATTTATTTGCTTTCAGCAATATACTATTGGTTTATTTGCTATCGGCAAATTTACAATTGATTTATTTGCCATCAACAATTGATTTATTTGCTATCGGCACTACTATTGGATAAGATTTATTAACATTATTATTTATTTTATAATTGTTAGCATCTTTTACAGATTTTTTCCTTCATCATTGTTTACTATTGCATACTCGCTTCTGACACACAAATCTGACGTAAGAATTTTTAATGATTTAAAAATGAAATATTTTTCTTGTGCAACTTCTATGCGAATAAAATAATTGTTTTCCAGACTGGAGAACTCACAATGGAAACTGAAAAGAAATGCAGAAAAAAATATAATTTTTTTTTTTACTTTGAGGAATCTCCTGTTTCTTTCAAAAGAACTTGCTTCCTCATCTTCAATATACAAAGGAATTTAAGTCAAATTATTTGTATGGAGGCAACCGTTATTTTTCAATCCTTCGACTCCTTATTAAAATTTTTCCCGAATAGAGTGCGGACAAGCAGGCTGTTAAAGATACCATTTTTTTTTTCTTTCATTATTGTTTAATATTTCATACCAGCTTCTAATTTGTAATCTGGGGAAGAATGTCTTTAAAACTATGCTAAAACTTTTTGGAGGGGGAAAAGCCAGATTCCTCCAGGATTTTGTTTTAATAATTCCAGCTGCCTGTGTTGACTCTGTGTGATTGATTTTGAGGAAAACATGATTTTTAAAATCTGTCATCCAGTGAGCGGGATATTTCATCAAAAGAAGAGAGTTCTCAGAAATAGAGCTTTTATATTATTTTTACGCTCCTTTGTTTTTTTTATTTATTTACTCTTGATTTTTAATGAAATAAATTCGTAATGGCGTTTCGATGTTCTTTTTTCTTTTTCTTCTAGATTGCGGTAATCGGTTTCAGAGCATTCTTTTAAACTTTTGGAATATTTCTCTTAATATTGTTGTTTGAGAAATTTGTTTTCATTTTTATAAAATAACATTTTTTATTTGACACTTCGGTATAAATTTAAATTTATTTAGTGATAAATGTTGTTCTACTTTTGCAATAATGAGATAATGCGATGATACATTATTGTAAACGGATAATTTTGCAGCAAAAATTGTAATCGATTATCAGTTTACTGTTTTATTGTGTTCAGATTATCGATTATTAGATTATTGTTTTATTGTGTTCAGATTATCGATAGTCAGATTATTGTTTTATTGTGTTCAGATTATTGATTATCATGCTATTGTTTTTTATTGTGTTCAGATTATCGATTATTAGATTATTGTTTTATTAGGTTCAGATTAACGATTATCAGATTATTGTTTTGCCTATGCCACATAAGGCTGTTAAAGATAATTATTATTATAATTATCAGATTATATTTATATGGCTTAGGAAAAGAAATCTAAATATATTAAAAAGCCTTTCCCATTTGATTATTAAGAATTTTTCCTTGAAATTATTAATTTAATGTAAAATAAAATTTATAATCAAAATCTAATAAATAAAATTATTAGCTTGGAATATAAAAAGGAACAACTTATGTACGGCTCTATTCAAAAAATATTTTTAATAAATTTAAGCATAATATATAACAATTTTTTACAAAATTGTATGGTACAATTTATATTTTGGGTTTCCTAAAAGGAGAAAAATTTTTACTTGAACAATAATTGTAATTTTTACATTAAATTTTTTAGAATGAATTTGATGATAATATAAGGGTTATAACTTTCGTTCTAATTGTTTAATATCTAAATTAAAAATAGTGTCAAACATGAACAGTATTAAAGTATTAATTGTTGAAAAAAAAAAAAATAGACTCTCCTAAATCCAAATGTATATAACTCTATCTGAATCGGGGATAGAAGATAAACCATCAATACATGTTGGCAACAAACTAGGTAAAATTTGTGAGCGACTTGTGAACTAAATATTAGTTAACAATAAATTTTACAAAACAAAATTTTTTATTTTTATCTCAACAATATTTAATTAACAGAGCAATTGGAAAAAGGTTAAGATTTCGGAGCAATCTTAATTATCTTCGTTATTTGAGGTAGCTCTTACAAAAGTACCATTTTGCTCTAGAATTCCAAATGCCCTAACCTAAAAATTGCTCTAGAGTCACATCCAGACTTGAATACGAAAGTTTTGATTGACGTACAGAAAATTGCTTTTACTTAATTTGGATGAAAATTAAAAGGCATGTTGTTTGACTTGGTGAAGATTGATCGATGTAGATGAAATATCTCACTATTTGATGTTGGATTTGAATCTCGTAACAAACGATTTACAATATGGCAAGTGGCTATTGGGCAGTCACTCATATGATGGTAATGACAGGAGGTCGTTTCTCCAGTTCAAATTACTACGCGTGGAACTAGTTGAGCATTAAGTTTCATACCTGGAAGCGGTTTACAACGAATGTTTTACTCAAAGTTCCTACGTGAATGATCTACAAGTTAATCGATTACTACTTCCTTCTAGATGTTATAATGTTAATGTTTTAATGTTATAACTCTCTATTATGGACCATCTAGAAATGCTATTTGTTGTGCAGAGAATTTTCTTACTTTTTAAAAGAAGAAATATGAATCTTAAATTTTTCTTGAGTATACCTTGATAATATTAAAGACAATTAAAAGTTTATGTTGGGTAATAGAGAATTCTTAGTAATTTGTACACTTTGGAATGGCAAAATTATATTTTTATGATAAATTTCTTGGAGTTCTTAAAGAAATTAGTCTTTATTCTTGCTTGTATTGAGTCTTTATTCTTGTATATTTGTTTGAGGGAAAGATTCATGTTTAACCAGACCATTGGTACTGAAGCCTTACTAAAGTACATATTATTCTAATATTTTAAATAACACAAATTAAAGGAAGATGAGATTTTCTTTTTTATCACATTTTTAAATAAATATTTGACATAAATAATCTATACCTTTTGCACTCCAATAGTACAGGTTACAAAGATGGTATTGCATCAGGATAATTGAAGTAGGATATATTCCGAGTTACTCCTACTGGGCAATGGGTTGAGCCACATCTGCTAATAAATCATTCTTTCTTACTTATTTTTGCCTTCTACTTGAAAAATAATTATTGTCTAATTGAACGTATAGTTAAAAACTTAGACTCCTTATTTTGGCACAATATGGGAAATATAAGTCTAACTAAAAATCCCTTTATTGTATAAGGGTGGCAACGGAAAGAGAATAATATAAATCAAAAAATGACTTTTAGAAAATTATATATTTCGATAAATTTAGATGAAGAAGCAATAACGAGCATAAACCTCAAAGTAATTTTCTAGAAGTTAATAATAGAATCTCTTCCTGGGAGATTACAGATTGTTAAGTAATAATAAAATTAAAAATAATAATATTATTATTATTTGAAATAATCTAAAATGATATCTTTTTAAAATTAATTTTTGCTACTTTTTAAAATGCAAAATAAAAATAACAAAAAAAGTTAATCGTACAAATTCTAATAAAATGCATTAGTTTAATGACGTAAAAAACATTACCGTGAATTTTTTTTCCTACGTCCTGATTTTTTGTGTATTTTTTCATATTTTTTTTCTTATT
This sequence comes from Caerostris extrusa, assembly GCA_021605095.1. Lineage (NCBI taxonomy): Eukaryota > Metazoa > Arthropoda > Arachnida > Araneae > Araneidae > Caerostris > Caerostris extrusa. Next base: position 48,297 of record BPLR01012798.1, on the reverse strand, counting down.
TTAGAGACATTTTGTCAAGTACATATATTTTTCTATGTATTTTTCTATTATTTAATTTTTTTATGTTGGTTTATAAGTCTTTTAAATGATGTCATTTCTCTATATCAGAAAAATTTAAAATTGCATTGAATCTTTTAATCGCATTCTATATTTGTAATTTGATATATTAAATATATCATTGGAAGAGAATAAAACTTTCAAAAAATAATAATTGATGGTTTTCATTCCATATTGTAGAATGAGGGACGATCTGTGTAGGGAAGATGCCCTTGCTGCAACCTAGGGAAAGCTGAATGTATTACAAAATAACAAAGAGAGAATGATGTCAGTTCAAATTACCATGCATCCGAAATGACACATATAAAAACACCAAAATAATAAACTAGTAGATCACCAATGTGGTTGAAATTCGTATTATGTATAAATCGCGATTAAGATTCTAAAAGGCCAGAGCAGTAGGGCATACATTTTTCTCAATTTTCGAATAAATTGAAATTACGATTTGAGTTTTTTATTTCAAAGATTCACGCCGTAATTGCAACTGAGTGGATGACAACACAAAAAATGACAAGCTCAATTCTTTCCGCGTGTTTTTAGTTTTTTCGCTTTTGAACACGTTCATGAAAACATTTCTTCTTTTTTTCACTAAAATAAGCATACTAATTTCTGCATTCCCCGTTTACTTTTCATAACTACTTTTATTTTTTTTTTCTATCTTCTTGTAATTCTAGCATTGCAAATTTTGGAATTAACAGTTAAATATATAATTGTTAAACAAAATTCAGTTGAGATTTCTGATGTTTGCTATGGATTTCCTGTGGTGCTTTATTTCACGTAAGGTTTACTGCCATAATTAATATTCTATATTTATTTAATATTTCTCAGTTCAAATTTTCTAATCCAGTAAAGTTTTTTTATTCTTATTGAATGCTTTGTTCTCACCTTTGTAGATCACCAATGTGGTTGAAATTCGCATTATGTATAAATCACGATTAAGATTCTAAAAGGCCAGCAGTAGGGCATACATAATTCTCAATTTTCGAATAAATTGAAATTTTGATTTGAATTTTTATTTCAAAGATTCACGCCGTAAGCAACTGAATGGATGACAATCACAAAGTGGCAAGCTCAATTCTTCCGCGTGTTTTTAGTTTTTCGTTTCTTATGTTACACCCATTATAAACATTATAATGGGGTGTAACTAAGAAACGACATAATGTAATAGTTATAAATATTATATATAATTATAATATTATAACTAATTAAGTACTTCGCATTAAAACCATTTTTTTAATTGATACGTTTCCCGTTTGTGAAAAAAATCTCACTCCTTTCTTTTAAGACATTGCCTTTTTATTTTTATCAAATGTTAAATTTTTGTTAAAGAAGGTATTTAAAAAATAATTTGTCTAATACAACAATAGAATAGTGAATAAAATTTTTTCGAATTGCAAGAAAAAATGTAATACAAAAGAGAGGTTTTTATTGTTTTTTGGCCCCAAATCTGTAACAGATAGGTTAAGATTTCTCCTTTTTAGTATAAGTCTTTTGGTATATTCCATTTACTATATACATTATACCGGTTATTGAAATTTTGACTAATGCTATTACACAGAATAAATATTATTTAAGTATTCAATTGTGTTGTAGTACAAATAGGAAAAAATACTATAGAAGGATATTTATTGTAAAAATAGAAGAAACAATATTCTCCAAGGCATCCAAAAAGCATTATGAATAACTAGTTTTTGGTTGTATAGAGAATTTTTGAGTACAGCGACAATGAAACAGGCTTTGTTCACGTTCATGAAAACATTTTTTTCACTAAAATAAGCATATTATTTTTCCGCATTCCCGTTTTACTTTTTTAACTATTTCATAATGCTTTAATTTACTGCCTTTAATTTCTTGATGTTGCTATAAGCCATTTATTGAATATTCTATATCTATTTAATATTTCTCCTTATTAATTTTTCTAACCAAGTAAGTTTTTCTATTCTTATTGAATGCTTTGTTCTCATACAGAGTCTGGATTGCTCTTCTGAATAAGGGCTTATTCCTATTCCTGAAACTTACCATTCCTATTCCTGGGCTTATTCCTATTCCATCAATTTTTCTCATAAAACGCATGCATAAAAAAAAAATTAATTTTGCATACAACATTTGACATTAATAAAAAAAAATTAATTTTTGAAAGAATAGCTTGTTTTTTTATAAGGCGAAATAAAAGTAATTTTATATATTACAGAAAATGTATTTAAAATAATGTTCCTAATTTAAAATACTTGTAATAATGCTGATGAATTTCACAAATTAATAATTTTTGTTACTCTGAAAATATAACTCAAAGAAAAACCACACGCGGAACGAACTATATGCAAAGTTATCTAATTGTTAAATCTTTAATCAATTAAACTTTATAATTTTCAAACTCAATTTTTTTCAAGGAATTCTTGGGTATATCCTACTGTCTTGATTAGTTAATATTATAGCCATGACCTACTCTAACTTCAGTTAAATTGGTGATTGATTGTTCTTGAATTCTTGTGATTTCTATTGATTTCATGATAAAAGAATTAATTTCTGATAATGAAATAGAAACTTTTCACCAAACTGCAATGAAACTTATTTTCTTTTCATAGCAGTGTATTAACAAAAATAATTTTACAATTTTTATATACTTAAATCTTTATTAATGTCTGCGAATCTAGTTAGACATTGTTTTCATGAAAAAAAAAGTTATATGCTTTTTTCCAGAATATAATCAACTAATGAATCACTTAAGTATGATATAATTATGTTAGACAACGATATGCAGTTAAACCAATACATTGTTGAAATTAAATGCACATTTTCATAGACAATATCGATTTCGAATTGAGGTTGCTATTTTAGTCCAAATTGATCATCACAAAAATTTGCATCTTTGTTGCATTTCTACATAATTTTATTCATCTATTTATGAAAAAAGTAATTAAATAATTATTACTGAAATATAATTTAATTGCATTTACTTATGATATGTTAGTTTTGCTTTTTAATTGATATGTATCTTTAATATTTACTTGTTAAATTCTGAAATTATTTGCTACAAAGTATATTGAAAATTATTTATTTATGCTTTACGGTAGAATTATTTTTTAACATTACTTATTAATTATTAATTAATAATTATTAATTTATTAGCATTAATTATTTTGTTTACTAATGTAGTGCTCCACCAAAAGTATAAAAACAGCAATTCACCATGCAGCATTTTAATAGACGCTTTTACATTTTACTCTGGAAAATAGAAAATATAATCATACTCCCCATTTTAAACTTTAGAAACCAAAACTGGCATCACTGGAATATTATTTATTAAAGTAAAAGTATATTGAATTATTTATTTCTAATAAACTGTAAACAGGAAGAAAAAAATTTTCTTTATACATAATAAGAAAAAAGAAATAAAATAATTTAATTTTTTTTTTTATAAGACAATTTTATTTTTGGAAACTTCTTCTAAAAACCTTACAGTAATAAAACAAATAAGATATAGAAGAGCGACCCGTAAATATTTCGTGAAAGATATTTTATTCAATTATATTTCAATTGTCAGTTATAAGAAACATTTTAAACATGAATAGAATAATTTATATTGATTGCACTTTTATTATTCATGTGTTCTCGAAGATGAAGACACTCAAATTCATTTACTTATATTGCCAATTTTTGAATTTTATTGCCGAAAAATTAAATATTTTGTTTGAACTGCTAATTAGAATAGTTTTTCTATTTTCAGCCGTTTTTATGTTTTTAATTTTCTTTTTTTCCTCAAAATATAAAATTTTGGCTTTGATGTGCTTTCTGTTAGTTAATATACTATTTTATTGACTATTTATTATTTTTGAAGATTTTAAGAGGATTATTTGAGCAAGTATAAAAAAAAAATATATAATTGTAGCTGAATTACTCGTGATTATTTTTAATAAATTTCTACCATTTTTATTTTCCGTTTACCTCAAAAGCATATATAATGGTAGCATACAAAAACACTTGAATGATTTTATTGTAGCTATTTAATATTATTTCGTTAATTATCGTTTAGTATCTAATTTAAATTAAGATATGCTAATTATTGTAATGATTCCAATAAAGTAAAAATTATATTACAATTTGTTGAGGTACATTTACCATAATTTATTTTATTAATAAAATAAATTAGAATTAATCATTAAATAAGTTTTTAAAATGGTGCAAAAGATTGGTTTACATGGAATTAAGAATTACACTGAAGATTTTACATGGAATTAAGAATTATACTGAAGATTTTACATGGAATTAAGAATTATACTGAAGATTTTACATGGAATTAAGAATTATACTGAAGATTTTACATGGAATTAAAAATTATACTGAAGATTTTACATGGAATTAAGAATTATACTGAAGATTTTACATGGAATTAAGGATACTGCGAGATTAATTTCTTGAAGTACAATATACTAATTTTTTAATGTATTGAATAAAGGGCAAATTGAATCTTGTTAACATTCATGTGAATTTAGGTTTCTACAAGATAATTAGATTTTTCACATCGACTTTTCCTCTATATTATTAAATTATTAAATTCAATAATATTATTAATTAATTAATTATGCTCAATTATATTGAATTTTAAATGCCTTGTACACTCAGCCAAAAAAATAATATATAATAGGACATTCTTAATAATTTTTAGTTAATTATTTTTCATATTAGTGGCATCGTTGAAAATTGCTTCAAATGAACTAACTTATGGTACAATGCAGTCGATTAGCAAAATTAATTAACATGGTTAATCAACCGATAGGTCGAAAATTTTCATTAAGGAAACCGAGATTTCTTAGTATAATCCATTCAGTGTGTCATAAATAGTATACCCACCAACTTTTGTATTAACATTTCTGTAACTTTTACAATTACAGAAAGGGATCCGTATATAAAATTATAATCATTTCATCCATTAACTGAGTGTTATGTTTCCGACTTGCTATGTTTACTAAGAAAAAAAAAAAAGAAAAATTTGCTCGATTTCATTGAAAAAGTTTGTAAATAATAAAAATAATTAAAATTGTTTATTTAAATATTAATAATTACAAATTTTTACTATTTTATTACAGTTATTCTATTTAATATCAATAAAATCATATGTTATTCCTGTTACGATTAAATGAAAGATAAATGGCTAAAATGTTGTATGACCATCCAAAAAATTTAATTTAAAGAATTTGCATTTATAATTAGACATATTTTGTTAAGTAATTTTTTTGACTTCAAATGCTAACAATGAAAACTGGTATTTGTTTTTAACTACACCAAATTAAATTACCTTTATTCAATTCCTACTATTAGTTCCCACTCTCCCTATATATATCTTGTTCAAATTTTCAATCGTTAATAAAATGCTTTTTATTCATCCACTCAAGTTCAAATACAGTTTTTGAATTTGCAGTGGATGACCCTTGATGTTAATATAGTTTTTTCAAATATTAATTCAGTAATTAAATTTAAATAATTAATTTTAGTTTCTTTTAGGTTTAAGTTGCATGTATCTAAAAATAGATGGCGTCATATGTAAGAGGAAAATTTCAACTTTATTTGTAAAGGAATTTTCTGCAATATAGTGAAAAAAAGTAGGAATTGACTTTAAATTTTTTTTTTATATATATTACTTGTTTTAATGCAACTCTATTAAGTATTGGTTTTTAAATTTATGTACTCTGACCAATAGGAGTTTCCTGGCGAAAAAAAAGGCGGAGCTTTCTTTTCTGTTATTTTTACGTAATTGATGAAAGTGAATGGATTTTTGCATAATTGCGGTTTAATAAAAACATTTTAAAAAAGAAAAACTTATAAAATTTTTAATATTTTTAACTTTTTGAAAGGAAATAAATGAAATATTAATTACTTAGCATGTTTGCTGTTTTTAAACTAGAAGATTTTCAATTTTCATTTAAAAATAATTTTAATAAAAAATTGTGTTAAATGGAATTAATAAAGACATTCAATCGGATTAAAATGAAAGATTTTGACAGTAACGAAATACTATTTTAAGTTATCACATTATTAATTATTTAAACTTATAAATTTATTTTAAATCATAAATCTTAATAAGGGACTCACTTTCTATTAACACATTATTTTAATAAAGCATCAATATTTTTGATAATTTTTCTCATATTCTACATAATAGAATATTTTATAAATAGACTTTTCCTTTTGCAATAATGATGTAGTTATTTTTATTTTTTTATTCTTTTCAAATATTTCACAAACGCTTATATTTATTCTCATGAAATGTATAATTTGCTTTTATGATGTTCGTAGTTTTCATTCAATAATTTAATATATTCAATTTTTATTTATTTATTTATTTGATATTTATAATTTCAATCTACGTATTTATTTATTTAATGTTTCTATTCGATGTTCTATTTTATGTTCTATTCGCGTCATATGGTCTTTTTCGCATTTCTGATTTAATAATTTTACAATTTTTGTATAAGATTTAAATTGATCCTTTCATGTATTTATTTTATTTTTAAATTTTAGATTGCATGAGGATATAATCAAATACAGTTAAATTAGTTATGATAATAAGTTTTTTTAAACCTTCCTAAATTCATATTTTGTAATTTTGAAATGTTTTCTTAACAATAGGTGTTGAAACACTTATACAGGTAAATTATAATATTAATAAAAATAACACCAGACTATGTCTGTTAGTATTCTGATAATACTGGACTGTTTCTGCTAGTAGTCTGATAACATCAGACTATGTCTATTAGTAGCCTGATAACACCAAGTTATGCTTATTAGTAGAATGATAGCAACAAGCTATGCTTATTAGTTATACACTGAAGTGACAAAAGTCATGGGATAGCAATATGCAAATTTTCAGATGGCAGTAGCATCGCGTAGAACAGGTATAAATGCGCAGTGCTTTTTCGCAGAGCTTTCATTTCTGTTCAAGTTATTCATGTGAAGAGGTTTTGACGTGATGATGACCGCACGACGGGAATTAACAGACTTTGAACGCGGAATGTTAGTTGGAGCCAGACGCATGGGTCATGCCATTTCGGAAATCGTTAGGGAATTCAACATTCCCAGATCCACTGTGTCAAGAGTGTGCCGAAAATTTCAGGCATAACATCCCCACCATGGACAGCGCAGTGGTCGACCGCCTGCACTTAACGACCGAGACCGGCGACGTCTGCAAAGAGTCGTAAATTCTAACAGACAAGCAACACTGTGTCAAATAACCGCAGAAATCAATGTGGGACGTACAAGGGACTTGTCTGTTAGAACTGTGCGGAGAAATTTGACTTTCTTGGGCTATTCCAGCAAAAGACCGACTCGAGTGCCTTTACTGACAGAACGACATCGCTTGCAGCGACTCTCGTGGGCACGTGAGCATATCGGTTGGTCCCTAGATGAATGGAAAACCATGGCCTGGTCCGATGAGTCACGATTTCAGTTAGTAAGAGCTGATGGTAGGGTTCGAGTGTGGCGCAGACCCCACGAAGCAATGGACCCAAACTGTCAGAAAGGCACTGTTCAAGTTGGTGGTGGATCCGTAATGGTGTGGGCTGTTTTCATGGCATGGACTTGGTCCTCTGGTGCGACTGGACCGAACATTGACTGGAAATGCTTATGTTCAGCTACTTGGAGATCACTTGCAGCCATTCATGGACTTCATGTACCCAAACAAAGATGGGATTTTTATGGATGACAATGTGCCATGTCACCGGGCCTCAACTGTTCGTGATTGGTTTGAAGAACATTCTGGACAATTCCAACGAATGATCTGGCCACCTAGATCGCCCGACATGAATCCCATCGAGCATTTATGGGACATCATCGAGAGGTCTGTTCGTGCCCAAAATCCTGCACCATCAACGCTTTCACAATTATGGACGTCTATCGAGACATCATGGCTCAATATTCCTGCAGAAGACTTCCAACGACTTGCTGAGTCCATGCCACGTCGAGTTGCTGCACTTCGCCGGGCGAAAGGAGGGCCGACACGATATTAAGAGGTATCCCATGACTTTTGTCACTTCAGTGTATAACACCAGGTTACGTCCGTGAGTAGTTTGATAACTGATAACATCAGGCTATATCTGCTAGTAGTTTGATTACTGATAATATCAGCCTATGTTTGATAGTAGTCTGATAAACGATACCAACAGTGTATATCTGCTTTAAATATATATTAAATATATATAAGAAGAATTTTTAGTTTATTATTAGGTAGATACAAGTCAATATATTATAAATATATATTTTGCAAAAGTAAAATTTTATTTTATTTTAAGACTGTGCAAGCCTTAAATGTTTTCTTTGAAAAGGAACTTATTAGTTTACACTGCAAACTTGTGATGTAGTGAAAGTTTTTTGGAACACTAAATATTTCTTTCTTACTAAGAATAAACACGTTAAATCTGTAAGCTGATGTTGTTTGATGTCGACTTTCATCCATAACTAGCATGTATTATTAGTCAAAGAAAAATTCAAACCAAAATAGTATTATAAATAATAGAAGTATACAATAATAAAGTATTACAATGTTATGAAATATGCTGTAATGATTATTAAATTAAACGTAAATAATTTAATAGTGATTTTCAATATTAATTTCAAATCTATGAATATAAATTTCTTTGAATCATCTTTATTTTTATCTCAAAAAAAAATCTAACCACACTATCTCTTTGATTTTCTGTTTATTATTAAAAATTACATTAAATAATATTAAGAGTACATTATCCTAATGTGATATATTATATACATTTTAATTACAGGACAGAAATTAGTTTATCAATATAAGTAAATATTCATTTGAAAGACATATTTCTACAGTTTTCTAAAACATATTGAAATACACCTATCTTATATTTTATCTTTTCACGTATCTTATATGATTTATTATATTTTATCCAAAAATTTAGATATATATCTTACCTTTTATTAAGATTATTTTGAAAATTTCATATAAATTAAAGACATTACTCTAATACCAAGACAAATATCTTAACAATCATGATTTGCAAAACATATAAGATAACTTCTATAATAATAAAACAAACCATTAATTTCTAATGAAATCAATTTAAATTTATCACATCTTTTAAAAAGTTTCTTTGAATTTAAAAAATTTTTGCAAAATATATATCCATTGTGTTCTACATTGTTATTTATATTATTAAAATTTCTGATATTATCCTATAAAAAGCAGCATTTCTATGAAATAAATCCACCTTGCTTTGAGAAACCAGGAATAAGATACGAACCATTCGAATAAAAATCCAATACTTTATTACAGTTTCACGTTACACTATGAGACTCGGTTTTTTTTTTCAAAAATCCTGGATCCAAACACAAAGTATCTAGGAAAGTGCATTTTGTATTCTCGAAGTTCTTTTTCGGTTGCTCTATAACAAAGTTTTTCGTGAGAAAAGAGTCCCAGTTGCAATCACCCTAGAAATATTCCTACTTTTAATACTTTTGGCACACTTTTTTTTCCTGTTTTACAATTCCTATGAAGAAATAACAGTTCCCTCTTCATGGCAATACGCTACACAGAAGAGAATATCGAAGAATCCATGTTTCCAATTCTAAGAAATTCCTTTCAAACTTGTTCCATTTGTAGACTCTAAGATAATTTTGTGTAGTTCCACAGCAATAAGATGTATAAAGATGATTCTGCAAAAAGAAACTGTTTTATATAAAATAACGATAAAAATAACAATATTTCTTAATAATATAAATATATAGAAGGAAGAAGTTTGATAAACAATTTATCTTAGCTCAATACTTTAATTTTACAAATCAAATTTCAATATTTTTACAAAATATATCATTTCACAATATAAATATGTTATCTAAAACACTGATTTTTTTATAGAAGAATTAATTTTTTTCAAATTCGTATCAATATTTCTGATTCCGAAGAAATACAGTAATTTTTTTTGTATAGTAATTATGAAATTTTAATAATTCTATTTAAGTATAAAATAAGTATATTTGAATAGTAAATTTTAATAAAATATGTATTATTATATAATAATAATAATTTTATTAATATATATATATATATATATATATATATATATATATATATATATATTGTTATTATACATTAATAAATAATAAATAATTAATATTTTGAATCATATATTAATTAGTATATTTATAATGTCCAGCTTTTATTAAAAAATCGTTAAGACTACTTTGGTTCATAGAAAGATAAATTCCACTTGGCCATAAAAGGCTATTTACGATGTTTGTAGGTCGCTGATAAATTGATATTTCGTAAATTGAATTAATTGAAAAGTTTGGTAAATTGGGGTTTCGTTGGAAGTGAATGACAGTAGTATTGAAGAATTTGATGCAATTTAACTAAATGTCATCTTCTGTCAATTTCTAAAATAGTTTGAGCTGTTAAAAAAAATCACCAGTGTAACCTGATTTTGCATCAAAAAATCCAACATGGAAATGTGCAAAACTTATCAGTTGGTGTAAACTCTGTTTGGTAGTCTAACTAGAACACACAGCATGGAGGAAATTACTTCGAAGGTGCTGCTAGGAAGGAGAAACTGGCAGGCCAAGAACAAAGCTAAGAGAAAGAGAGGAGACGAGACCAGTATTATAGTAATGTTATGTTGGAATACTTTACTATAGCTTTTGCTGATAGATTTTAATTAAATGTGTGCCATCTGTTTTAGTTTTAGTTTGCCGGGGATAGGGACCACATAAAAATTATCTTGGAAACTTCATAAGTAGCTATAAAATATACAGAGTGATTATAGTTAAAATTCCACTTTAAAAATGCTGTAAAAAAGAACCACTCTTCACAATGAGTTCAAAATTTGGACTGAAAATACTTGAAGAAACGGTGTGGTATCAAAACTGATTTATCACACTGATTTTTCCCATCCAATTTGGTATGATCTTGCCGTGGTGTATGGGCTTTCCACTAACAGTGTCACAACTGTTGAATGACTTGGAAGTCATTTTTTCCCATCAAAAACCGAAACAATCAAACACATTGAAAACTACAGTTTCTTTAATATGCAACTCATACCAAATGCTTTGTACTTTCGATTCAAAATATCACTGGCAGCCGAATTCACTTTGTTTATGCCGCTTATAGCGCCATCTATTAACACACTTTGGAACTTTTTTGAGGCCATAGCTTTTCCCCCTTCTTCAAGCATCTTCAGTTCATTTTTGAACTCGTCGTGACGAATGTTTCTTTTTTTTTTACAGCATTTTGAAAGCTGGACTTTAATTATAATCACCCTGTATTATTCTAAGTATATTTAAAAACAAATCGTGCGGGAAATAAGGACAAACATAAAAAAAGCCCACACAGAAAATATGTAAATCAAAACCTCACTATGGAGCACCATATTGCATCTTATAACATTCATGGTAATAGGATGTTATAATATCAGGCGGTCCATCTGCTGGATTTATTTTTTAAATTTGCGTTATTGGGAAAGTCATCTGTTTATTTTTTTGAATAACATTTTTTAATTAATTTATATTCATAATATGCATTTTATGGAATTTACCGTATAAAAAAAATTGCTCATAAAAAAATTGCATAAAAAAAAGGACCGCATAAAAACAGGTTTGACTAAATTTCATCATTAGTGCTGTATTGATGTTGCAAATAAGTTTAATGCATTGTACATTAGTCATTCCAACAAAGGGTGTTATTGAATTTGTTTTTAGATTGTGTTATAGTGAAGTTCCTTGTGTCCTATATTATAGAGGTTCTTTACTGTTGGTCAATGATATTAAAGAGTTCGTAAAACTTCTTCCCAAAAGGCATTATATTAGTCACAATCTTTATCTGGGTATTTTTCCATTACTTAAAAAAACACTAATTCTATTAAATATAATCAAACAGTTTAAGCTTAAATTTATAACATTTTTTTTTTTTTTTTTTTTTTTCTTGATTTGTGAAATCAGTAGTTCATAAATAATATATCTCTAGTTCTGATAAAGATTAAAATTATTTGAAGTGAATTTATCTACTATTTCTAAATAAATCGTGATATATACGATGCTTGCAATGATTTTGCGATAGTTCTAAAAGATTAAAAGTATGTCGGAAAAAAATCTGATAATTACATATTGCCAATAAAAAAAAATCTTTTAGAACACCTCTTATGAGTTGGTTTACGTCTTAACGTCTTGAATTATTTATGAGAAATGGACATTTAAGACAGGAAACTCATTTAGAAAGTTTTGTTAAAGTAGACTACAAGCAAGAATGAAAAGCAAGGGTATTTATAAGATGCATTTCCATTAATATGCAATAAAAGTGAGAATATTTGGCATAAATACAAAACCTTTTCTCCTTCAACTTACATATGGCAGCCGTCAGTTATACATGGCAATATTTTTTATTATTTTTATGTTTAATATAAAATAAAGAAAATTCAATAAACAGAGGGGGCTATCAAAAACAATTGTTATGAAAGCAGATAAAACTGTATAATTGCGATTCTTAGCCTTTCAAGTTGTTCTTTAAAGTGAGAAATGACAAGCTTTAAAAAATTGGCTCGAATACAAAAAGTTGCAAATTTTCCTTTATTTTAAAAACGGAATACTAGTAAGCTGTCCATTCCAGTACATCTTGCAGTCTTAAAAGTCATGGATACGTTTAACACTAACCTATGTCTGTTCTTAAATTTTCTGACGACATGAAATCTTATGAATTTTGCACTTTGAAGCCTAACATGTTGATGTGGAAAAGCAGCAATTACCATTGCTGCTGGGATGAAGATTGCCAATATCCTCCTTTGTTGTTGTTGTAACAATTTCAGTACCAAATGGTACTGAAATTTCAAAGCAATGGTACCAAAAATAATTTATACAGCTACCAATGGTGTCTTTACTTATCAAAATCTAAAATATTTCTCAGTAGATACTGTCTTCAAATTAAAAATCCTCTCAAGTAATATTATCAGGTAATCAGGTAAATCTCCTCAGGTAATATTTAATTTAAATTGATAATTAATGTGCACAATATTTAATAGAATAGTTTAATGTAATTCGTATTTATATGTTATGAAAGTTAATTCTGAAGTAAAATTGTTATTACTGGAACGTTATTTTCTTTCGAAATTCTGTAATATTTTATTAGCAGGTCTTTTCAATAAAAATTTCAAAAATTTGAAATTAAAAAATGACTTCATTAATCGAGCTCCATTTACAAAAGTCACTTACATTCAGTTTTAACTGAGATTTAAATGATTCTGTTTTAGTCTGGAACATTAATAAAAAAACTTTTCCACGCAAAAGTTATTTCTCAATTTTCTTTAAAAAATGCTGACTGTGTCTCCCTCCAATTTGTCATTATCAACTACCACTAAATGTTATGTATAAAAATAAAATTAAATTCAAATCGAGAGGGATTACACTGGTGTAAAGTATCAGGAATGAGAAAATGATAGCATATGGGGGTACGTAAAAGAGAACAAAAATTGAGCTTTCTTTTCCCCAAATCTTCCTTACTTAGGTCTGGAATCCTCCCAAAAAACAACCATTAATAATTGTTGTCGTCTTAACTTTTTAAAAAGAACACTGGCGTTGCTGAACTAGTTCTGGAGAGAGAAAATGTTTTTATTTCCACTTGGAAAACTTGAATTTTTTTCTAGGTTTGGGATTTCTTTTTCTATACTATTCTGAAGTGCATGCATAGTTTCTGAAAGGCCAGAAATAATACCATTAAAAGTTTAGGAAAGTTAGGTTTCTTCACTCTTTTTGCATTGTTATTCAAATACTTTTTTCCTTTCAATTTCTTATTTTTGAAAAAAATGAAAAATTTATTAGAATAAAACCTTTGAAATGTAAGGGGGTTGTTCTTTACGTAATGCCGTTAACTTGAGTGCATTTTGACAACTTATGTTTCAAAAGGAGATTTTTCTCCAATATTTTTTATTGGCAATGATATCTCTGCACATATTACAAATTTTCTAATAAATTTTCCATAACAATCGATTAGGAATTTAGAATATTTGAAAAAAAAATTACTTTGATCTCGATCTACATAAATAATTTAAATCTTTATTTAGCATTATTCTCAATTGGCTATTATAGTTGTTTATTGAATTAGAAATTGTTTTCTATATAAATGAATGTCAGTTACATATAAACATCTTTTAAATATAAATAATACTTATTTTAAAATAATTGATTACAAATTTATTTTCTCATGTGCAATATTTAGTAGAATCTTTGCCCACGTATTAATAATTTTTTTTTTTCTTATTTACAACTTGGCATTTTTAAAATTAAAAACTTTTAAACATGAAAAAACCAGCTTCACACAAAACATTTTCTATTGAAATCATTTTTAGTGTGAAAAAAAATTAAATATATGCATTTCTTTTCTTAAATTATGTGGTATTAGGGGTAAAATGTTAAAAAGTTATGACCAATCAACATGCAGGGAATTTTTACCTAATTGTAATTTTTACCTTATGATTTAAAGAACGGTACTCTTCAGATAAAAAATTATTTTTTGAATATGATATAGAAAATTCTGTACATAAATTTTTATTAAACTCAATAAGAATTTATTGAATTATTTTGACTTAATTTATTTACAATTGAGAACATGATTTTCAATTTAAAATTTTGTACAATGCAATATAATTGATACAGAAGCTTTAATTTTGATTTTATGATATAATAACTGGCATATTAATTATATATTAATTATAGTATAATAATAATTTTATAATTTAAAATATAAAGCAGCTTTAATTGACATTGAAATAATTCACCATTTTGATTTACAATAAGAGCAACATTGTTTAAACTATTAAGAAAATAAGGATTACTTAATAAATAAGATTGAGCTTATTGAAATATATTTCATCTTCCATTCCGTCATGAAACTGTTTTATAATAAGAGCCACATTTTTGAATTATAAAAAAGAACGAAATATATATACACGTGTGTTTGTGAGTTTTAATTAAATGTCTCTCAATCCAAACACATTGTCTAGTGTCATTCACCAAGATACTCTCATCTTCCAAGATGCCTCACTATAAATTCAACGAACCATCTGAACGCAATGACACACAAATCCAGAAGGAAATATATACAGATGAGTCCTTTGAAATCTCCAGGGAGAAGTTCATACAGCTTCTTGACAAATGCAACTGTCTGATTGTTGCCCTCCGAAGATTATCTGCTCCAGGTTTTGGCCCTCATTAGTTTGCGTTGTATATGTGTTTGAAAGAGCAGGTTGCAGTTGCATCGTTCGTTAAAGGGAAGTTACCACTCATCTTGCATGAATTCCACCAGTTTTAGAAGATTAGCGTGTCAGAAGTTTCTCTTCTCTGCTGAGTATAATTGTGCTGTTCAAAGCTTCTGCAGGAATTCTGAGCAGTAATCTGGAGTGGAATAGAATATATTACCAAGCAAAGTGCTTTTTGTAGTAATGAAATGTAATACAAAGATGATTTATAATGTCTGAAAATAGCTAGCATATTTTTCGTTAAACAGCATATTAAAAGAAATTATATTTTGTCCTCCTGTAACATATAAAAGCACAAATATTGTACAAAATCTGGGTGTAAACAAAAAGTTTTTGAAAGATCTTTCTGTTGAATACCATTCAATCTGCAATGAATATTTAAATCATTTTGCAGATTTTGGATATACAAATAAAGGCTATTTTACAGGAATGTAGGTATATGCTATTATATTTATAAGAAAACAGTTTAGTTATGTAAATAAAAATCAATTAGTCCCAGAAAGCGTAAAATATTTGAGATGTATATGAATGATTTTTTAAAAATTGTATTGAAACACGAATATTTACAAAAAAAATTAGTTGAATCAATTTCTTTAAACTGCGTTAGAAAATTTTGAATCATCGGTGGAGGTAAAAGTTTTCACAGTGTCAGTTGCTTTATTTTTCCGGGGAATTTCGTTTTAATCAATATGCAAAGACGAAAATGTCTGCTCTTAATTTTTAGAAAAGAATTACGAACTAAATTTCTAACCATAGTCAATGATGCAAATTCTTTCATGTAGTATGGATGAAATATTTTAGTTCAAATGCTCTTCAACACAATGCTGAAATTTCAAATTAAGCGGTGATTTGCTTCCATACAATATATAAACTGCAACATTTTCTGAAACATTATTCAGCATATCGAAGAAAATTTCACTTATTTGAAATTTTCAAAATTTAGTCGTAGTCATCACGATAAAAGATAAGGAATGAAACATTAATTAACATTGATTTCCCAAAGCACAATTAAACTGATCACGAGTACACTCCTTCAGAAGACTGTATAGAGAAATGTCGATAAGATATGTACTCCTGTGGTACATCGTTCTTAACTGGCCTGCGTCTCCTACGTCGAAATTTCAAAGCAGTGAGCAAGATGGACAGAGTTAGTACCAAAGCTGCGCTGATGCTACTGCCTAAAATGATGCCTAGTGTAGACAGAGTGATCTTGGTCTTGTCAGTCTTTGCAAGTGTCCTTATCTGAAGGCACTTTCTGTTGTTTGCTGTCACTTCAGTAGTTCTTTCGTGCTCCGTAACGTATGGAGTGGGTTTGTTGCCATACATTCGCAGATATTTGCCAGTGGCTGTCACACAGACGGTATACCAGGTCTCTGGCACTACTAGGTCTTCAAGATCGTGCCTTCTTGCAGTCGCTTGAAGATTGGCTAGAACCACAGGGGTGCGTGAGGTGGTGACATGGTAGGTGACTGTGAATCCACCAATGAGTGTTCCGTTCTGAACTTCCCAAGCAACAGTTAGGTGGTTGGAATCTAATCTCTGGACCTCCAGATCAGATACCAGAGGTGATGGGCAGATGTCAGATGGATGCAGGGTGAGGATGGAATGGTCGCGAAGTTTCTCAGGGTGAACGCAGACCAGAGGACTGTCTTCTTGTTGTAGCAGTCTACCGTGCTCTTGCAGCCATTCCCAAAGGCTAAGCATCAAGCAGTCACATTGAAAGGGATTGCCTATTGAAACAAGAATGATTTCAATTGTAATAATTGTAAATGGGATCAAACTCATATAAGTTGTTATTATAAAATTAAGAAAAAAAATTAAATCTCCACACATTATTGACATTTTATATAAACACGAAATTTATTACAAACTTTAAAACGTATAGATTGTTTTTGTTAAAGCAAAAAGATTTTTGATTTTTTAAAAAATTCTCAAATAGTATTTGAAACTTTTCTATTTATATGCTAATATATAATCTAATCCAGTATAATTAACAGCATTCGATTTGGATTCTGTTCGAATACACTATGAAAAAGACATTGTATCCTTTATAAGTAATGGACAAATATGTGCATATTTTCATATTTACTAGAAGAGTAGATAGAAAATTATACAAATTATATTTCAAGTTTTTTTTTTAATTTTTAAATTTCAAATATATATATAGTGTACAACATTATTTTTCGGAGAGAAATTTCAAAAAATTTACGTTTTTTTTTATTGTCATACTTACATAAAGCAATAATAAATAAACATATGTGAATAAAAAAACAATTAAATTGCAACTATAATTTAAATTCATTTTAAAAATACAATTTTAATTGTATTATACATTAATTAACAAAGGATGATGCTGAGTAAATAAGAAAAATATGACAAATTAAAAAATGATTTTGCTTAAAATACTTGTTTACCTGATAATCTGAGGGATGTCATCCTTACTTCAGCAGGTGTCAAAACATTGCTGCTCAAGTGCATGATCTGATTATAACCAATGTCCAATTCTGTTAAACTTGTCAGGTTGTCAAAAGCACTTGGGGAGATCCACGTCAGTTTATTAGACCGCAGATTCAAAGATTTCATGTTATACATCTTGTCGAAATTATCTCCATCTATTTTGATCAGCTTATTGTACGACAAATCTAATTTTGTGAGGTGCTTGAGATCTTCTCTCACTGATGGAAATTCCAAAAGATTGTTGTGGGTGAGATTAAGAGATTCGAGCCTTTTCAAACCAGAAAATCTTTCTTCTGGTAAGATCTCCAGTTCATTATATCCGAGGTCCATTTCAACCAGACGCGTGAGGTTTGAAAGCACCTGGAGAGACTTTCGCGATGAGATTATCGCGGAGTATCAAAGTGAGCAAGTCCGAGAACATCAAAAAGTCATGAGAAGCAATTACTGTAATGTTACTGTGACTGATATTCAGATGTTGGATATTGTGAAAAAGTTTCTGATGATGTCATGTCCTCTCGGATGCGAAGACAGGAATTTTCATCGAAAGACAGTACTCAAACTCGACAATGGAGCAAAAAGGACGGCATTTGGAATGAAAGAAAAGAAGTTTTTATCTAGTCTAATAGACTCAACTGACGTCAAGGAATCGAATACTCCTGCGGGAAGAACCATTAGAGAATTTTTCGACAAGTCCAAATCGACCAACCTTGAGAGGTTATTGAATGCTTTCTTTTCAATAACTGCTATGCTGTTTCCAGATAAGTTTAGCTTTTCGCAATATAGAGTTATCACTAAAAGCCATATTTGGGACCAGTTTGAGCTTATTTCTAGCAATGGAAAGAACTTCAAGTTTAGGAAGTTTTCGGATTGCTGTCTTTGGAACTGACAGAAGTTCATTGTTGTCCAAGTAAAGATCTCGCAGTGATAACAAGCTGAACAGTAAGGATGATTCCAACTGTTTGATTCCATTTCCAGACATCCTTAATGAATGTAAATCTGTTAAAGATTCGAACAGATATCCATGTATTTTATCAGTGCCAATGAAATCAACATTTAGGTGTGTAAGACCACTGAGACCTTGAAGTTCAATACCATCCCTGTCAGTCATATTATTATAACTTAGGTCAAGATGTTTCAAATTACTAAGAAATGTTATTTTTATTGTGATCAAGCGATTTTTACTCAAATCTAATTTATACAAATTTGACAGATGGCTGAAGGTATTATCCTCGATACTTTCGATCATTGCGTTTGAAAGTGTAAGTTCTTCTAACAAGTTCGCACCCTCGAACATATATTTTCGAAGAACGTAAATCTGATTATTAGACAGGTGCAATATTCGAAGATTTTGTAAATCTTTAAAAGTAAGTGGTTCGATGTCCATAATTTTGTTGTTTGTCAAATATACTTCTTCTAGATTGATAGCTCCTGAAAATAAATTGACATTAAGGTGATTTAAATTGTTATACTCAAGGTTCAAATAGTTTAGTCGTATCATTTGTGAAAACGTATTGTCTTCTATTACTGATATTGCATTGTGATCAAGGTACAGCTTTTGAACCTCTGTTAGATCTTGGAATATATTTCTTTTGAAGTTTCTTGATTTTATTATTGTCCAACCAGATAATTTCAATTTTGTTCAGCCCTTTTAAGCTATTTTCATGCAAAACTGTTATTTCCATTGTGATTAATTTGCAATGATCTCAAACTCGATGGATATCTGCTTAATATATCCCCATTTCGATTAACTTGTTTCCTTGCATATTCAAATGTTGCAGATTTGCCAAACTCTGGAGAGCCTCTTTCTCGATTACTTCAATCCGATTGAATTGTAAATGTAATTCCTGAAGATTAGGAAGAGAGTAAACTTCCTTTCCTTATTCTCTTGAGCAAATTGTTTTGCAATCGAAGATCACGAAGTTCGATTAGTTCTTGAAACGATCCAGGCTGAATATCAGTAATTAGATTATTATCCATTGACAAAGACCTCAATTCTCTGTTATTTTTAAAGAGCATTGGATGAATTTCTCGCAACTGATTAAAAGACAGTTGAAGTTGGTACAAATTTTGCAAAGAATGAAAGGACCCAACATCAATTGAAGTAATAGCATTGTTGTGCAAGAAAAGAACTGAAATTTGGGAACTATTGTACAAAGTATCATTGGTAATTTTCAAGATATTATTATTTGACAAAAAACCTCTTTAGTTGAGTCAAATTGTGAAAAATGCCGCCTTCGATGGAATGAAGATGATTGAAACTCATGTCAATTGTCCTTAATTTGTGCAAAGGATTTAGAACACGTGGATTGAGCTTCACTATTCTATTATGGCTCAAATCTAGGTTTTCTAATTCTCGCAAAATGAATGAAAACCCTATCATCTAAACTGAAAAGCTGATTCATTTGCAGAGAAAGAACAGTTAGCCTTGGCATTGTTACAAAACTGCGATCATGAAGTTCTTTTAATCTGTTTGAGTTCATGTCTAATGTCTGAAGATCAGTGAAGCGAGTAAATCCGTCATCAAGAATGTCATCAATAAAGTTCTTCACCAATTTCAGTGTTTTTAGTTTTCTAAGACGCCTCAGAGCACCCAAGGGAAATCGTGAAAGCCTGTTATTAATGAGAAGGAGTTCTTGGAGTGTGTTCTCTAGACCTCCAAAGGCATATTCAGACAAACTTTCAATTTGATTGCCTTGCAGATTAACTGTCGTCAGAGGTACGCCATAGAAAGCATAACCTTCTACCTTCTGTATTTCATTCGAATCAAAATCTACAGAAGTGAGAGCTTTTAGAGTGCTCAAGGCTTTCTGTGGGACGTCTTTCAATTTACTGTTGACAATAGAGAGGCTGTCCAAGCTGTCTTCGAGTCCTAACAGAGCATGTTCATCCAAACTTTCAAGATTGGTGTAGGACATGAGAAGATGAGATATGGAAGCGTTGACAAACACCTTGGCAGGTAGCATGGTGATGTTTTTGTCCAGATGATATATGCCTAAGGACTTGATGGGGACATCTATCAGGGATAGAGTAATCCGTATTTCCTTTATGCCTGTCGTAGGACATTCCAAGAACACTCCGTCCTCGAACTGGTAGCATGGGCACCAAGGACTCTCGTCATACTTTGGACAATCCTCGGCATCCGGAGATAGCTGAGCCAGTGACTTGATGTCTGGCATGGCGTTTGCATTTAGGATCGTAAGGAAAACCGTCATCGCCAATAGCCAGAGCTGACCAGAGAATAGGCCGACCGAGCATTTCATATCTCATCTCTTGACTCCTATATAAAGAAGAAAGGGATACTTTCAGTTCAATATAGTAATATTTAAACATAGCTGTATACACATAATAAAGAGAACGATGCAAGAAATAGATTAAACATATCCTACTGAAATAGGATATGTTTATACAGGATAGATTAATTTTTCTCAATGTTAGTGATCCTAAACTGGGATGGAATATATGGATTTGTGGTGTTTTTTTATGAAAATGTAATTAAAAATATCAAATATGAATTAGAAAAAAAAGGGCAGCAAATAATTATTTAAAATAATATATTTATAATCTTCTTTTTCGTTTTAAAATTTTAAATTTTTACTAAAACGATAAGAAAATCTCTTTGTAGAAATTTTCATAATCGGTGACGATATAGCACTTATCTACTGCAAAATAAAAATAATTGTCATTGGAAACAGAACTTATCATATTTATTGACCTACACTGAGTGAACCAAAACTGGATCAAAATCATATTTCATACATTTAATAATTGGTGGTTCTTGTTTTCAGAATAAATAGTTGTAAAAGTTTTTTATCAATCCCTGAGGCATAGAGAAAGACAGGAGTACTTTCACAGTAACTGAGTCTAATCTACAGGTAATATAAGAAAGAAACTCGTCACCAAGATGTATCGCAAATTAATGTAAATTTTCCAGTTCCCTTTTTAAAAAATTAACCTCCCTGCACTGGGAAAAGCATAATTTAATCTCAAAAATATTTAGTAAGTTATTCAAAAAACATCTATTTCTATTCATTTATATACAAATTAATTTTATTTAATTCGATCGGAATAATCATTTTGAGTATCTGATATATCACCCTTCAATGGGTATTAAATGCCTTTGTAAATAAATATCTAAAAAACATTTTCAATTTTTAAGCAATTATTTAAATAACTTCAGAAATTTTTTAGACATTATATTCATTGTTAGGGATTTTTAATTAAGTTTTAAGGACTGTAGAAATATTTTCAATCATAGGAAATGTGTTTATTATAAATTATATAAATTTTGCAAAATTCTTTTAAATAAAATCCTTAAACATTCAGAAATATGATAATGAATAACAAATAATTTTTATTATGTGTTTCTTTATCATTTATTAAAAAATATTCATTAAAAATTAATTAATATTTAAGAAAAATAATCGTTTATCTTACTTCAAATTTATACAAACAAAAATGTTTTTATGTTGCTGTACTTAAATGAGGCTAGCAGAATTTATAATGAACATCTCGAATTTTCAAAAACAAATGTTTAAATTAATAAAAACCCATTTTAGAAAACCTTTTCGACTCTGAAAGGATTTAACTATTTTGTACTTATTAGATAAAATTTTAGCAATGTTCTTTCCCAGAACCAAACGAAAAAATCCGATTAACCAATTCACTTCAATTCAATTTAATTTCTAACTGTTTTTTATGCCAACTAAAAATAAAAAAGAATACAGATTGAAAAAAAAAAATATAACTTAACATCAAAAATAAACTAATAGTTTATTGCAAAAAACCGAATTGAATAAAAATCTAGAAAAGAACTGTAATAAAAAAGCGAATAGAATTTTTGTTCTTGGAAAGAAAAAGTGTTTTTTAAACGGATTTGGAATAAAAGTATTTTAAATAAAAGAATTATCATATATTTTTAATTTTTGTTAACAATTGTATTCATGTTTTGTCCATTTAATAAATTTTTAATTTCCTTTATTGTTGCTCATAATATATTAGTTAAAAATAAAATATAAAAGTGTCTGCTCGTTTTTTGTGAAGGTTATATAAAATTAGAAAAGTAAATAATGATTTTAATTTCTAAGTATTCCTCTTTTATTTGAAATATACTACAAAAATTGTTTTGTTGCTAATTGACTGAAGTTATTATAATTTTAAAAAATTAATATCGATTATTCTTATTTTTATATTTTTAATTCTAATAACCATGGCAACATGCCTTTTATAGCGTTTAAACTAAATATGAAAATCAAATTGAAATTTTTAAATTTATCTGTTAGTTTAAATAACAAATTAACTTTCTTTAATCTATGGATAATGTTAGAAAAATGGCAATGCTATGAAAATTCTTTCTATTTTAGTTTAAAATTATATAGAAATTATTTAATAAATTATTAGTTTTTTTGTTACTCAATCATAGTATGCTATGTTAATTTAATTTGACAAGGTTTTTTGTGATAAAAATGTTGTTAATTGAATTGAAGATTTAGGAAATCAAATTTTTTTAACATATAATCATTTCTAATAAGCATTTCCTAATAATTGTGATAACCAAAAACCAAATGATTAAATATAAAAACCCAAGATATTTTAGAGACAACATTAAGCTATTTTGAAAGTAATATAATATATGTATTTTAAATTTAAAAAATACAAAAGCTATTAATGAAGGTAATAATATATATATGGTTATAAACTCATGTTTGTGAAAATTGCAACACCATGAAGGACTTGCGCGAATGAGCTGAAATTTTCAGGAAATGCAAATTAGCGCATGATATGCAAATGATTAGAATTTCAAATCCGTGGCGCATGCGTATGCTGAGCAGCGCCCTCTGAACGGCGGATGGATCCGAATAAATAGACTGCTGTAGCGAGGCGTGTATGGTTATCTGCTAGTGGTAAACGTTAGCTCAATCGTTACTTATGCCTCTTCGACGAAAGAGAGCGAGATTTGAACAATTTACAGAGTTTGAACGGGGGAGAATCATCGGCCTTCGTGAAGCTGGATTGTCTTATCGTGCAGTAGCCGCTCGTGTGCAGCGTAACAGCAGCACAGTGATGCGTCTTTGGAAGCAGTGGTTCGAACAACTCGGAAATCCGGGAGTGGACTCCGAAATGTGACACCAGCTCGCGATGATAGACACCTGGTCCGCATGGCACTGATGGACCGTACAGCTTCCTCTAGACAATTGGCAGCACAGCGGTCAATAGCTACAGGTGTTTCCTTGTGCTTCATCAATTCGTAGACGTCTGCTGCAGCTGCGCGCAAGGTCTCCTTTATACAGGATCCCTCTCACGCTAAATCATCGCCACCTGCGGCTACAATGGGCCGCTCAGCATAGAGACTAGCTTGCTGATTGGCAGCATGTCCTGTTTTCTGACGAAGTCCCGCTTTAATTTGTGGCACCATGATGGCCGCATTCGTGTCAGACGCTATGGCGGTGAACGCCACCTTCCGGAGTGCATTATCGAACCCCACAGTGGACGAACACTCGGAATTATGGTCTGGGGTGCCATAGCATATCATGGACGATCTTAATTGCTAAGAATTGTGGGCAATCTGAACAGCAACCGGTACATCAGTGAAGTTCTACAGCCCCAAGCTGTTCCCTTCCTTCAAAGCTTGCCAGGCGCTGTATTTCAACAGGACAATGCCCGCCCTCATCGCTAGAACTGTTCAATCCTTCTTTGCAACGCGGCATTTACAGCTTCTTCCTTGGCATGCGTATTCCCGGATATGTCGCCGATTGAACATGTGTGGGATTTCGTTGGTCGGTGTCTTGCTCGTGATCCTCGTCCTGTTGCTTCTGCAGACGAACTTGGGTGCATACAAACAATATGGAATGCTCTTCCTCAGGCAGACATTCAAAATTTGTTTGACTCCATGACACGTCGTGTAGCAGCACTTATTGCGGCGGGTGGTGGCTACACAAAAATACTGATTCCGATCTCTTGTTATTGTTTGTTTGCTTTGAACATTTAATCATTTATTTGTACCACTACCACTCAACTGTGTATTAAATTTCATTCAATTATAACGATTCCTTCATGGTGTTGCAATTTAAAACATGAGTTTAGAAATGTAAATAAGCGATTAATCTCAAACATTTCAACCATAATTATTTAAATCTACTGTAAACAACACATTATCATGACATATTAATTATCAAAATTTTAAATCATCTATAATTTCTTTTTTTCCCGAATTAAGATTTTGTTGATCTGTCTTATTATATAAAACAATAATAAAAATATACAAAATTAAATTTTTATTCTTTAAAATAAAAAATTAATTTCTAATGAACATAACGTTCCTAAGTTCTATTTAATTCTAATAATTATCTTAAATAGTTAAAAAGAAGATTACTATGATTATTTTAAAAATCCGTCAAAGTTGATTTGACGGAAACTTGATTTTGAGATTTTTCTTACAGAATTTTCTTGTTATAAAATATATAATGCAATAGGAAGAATAAGTAGATTTCGAGTTGACAAAAGAAAAAAATATATGTAGGAATATATTTCGACAATCTTCTAGTTATACATTATTTTTTTTCCTTTTTATGTCTTTTGAACCAACGGATATCAAATTATTGAGGAAATCTTTGCAACTTTTGGAAAAAACTACATACATTTTTTTTTTTCCAAGAAATTCTTGCATAAGTTATTTTGCTTAAAGTTAAAATATCCCATTGCACGTTTTTGTGTGATTTTGAAAAACTGATTAATACAAATCTTTACAGTTAATTTATTCGAAATTTATTTTTTTCTAAATAATTTATTGAATAGAGTAAAAAAAAATATTAGTATCTCCTAAAATTTTGAACAAAATTATGTTTTATTCTTAATAATTCTTATGATCCAATAATTTTAACATTAAATAAAAAGAAAAGAATTTTATTATGAGTCAGAATTATTCATACGTATAAGATCGAGAAAGTTATTATTCTTATTCCATTGAAGATAACAACAATTGTAAATATCTAGAATAAGAAATTGCAACCGTACTTTCTCCTTTACACTGGCAAGAACGCCCCCTTTTGGCGTTCAGGAGAAATAATCAGTACCAGTAGATGAAGTACAGAGCAACTTGAGCTCTCTGCTGAGAAACGTTTAGTTTATAGAAAGCCCGAGATGAAATATATTTTGCGCAATATTTGGCCTACCCGGAGAGGAAGCATATTTCTCGCATCTTGCGCATATCCGAGTTTCCGGTTTTCTACTTACCTATACAACTTACTTATAGTGATGTCCTTCCACAAATCTATATTTATATGTTTTTATATGTGTTAAATATTATCTGTCTCTAATTGTATGTGTGCGATGCCGGTGCATGTATAAACAAAGCTCTGAGTTCTCAAACTTCTGCACCAAGCCTATGCCCAACCACACCCAGTTACAATCTGGTTGCCCAACCTACACACTACAAAATTTACTTTTCGATATAAATTTTAAGCTAATTGGAGTAATATAGTGCATTAACTCCTCTTATAGTATATTGCTCTCAGGAAATTTTGCGCGCGTTTTCTTGAAATATAGTATCAAATTCTTTCGAAAGTTGCTCGTTATAACGGGTTTCTTTTGTTTTTTGACATTCGTGTTATAAAGAGGGACTACTATGCATTGAAAAGAGAAATGATAAAATATGATTGGAAGCATAAAAGAGAGTTATACTTAGAAGTAAATGGTGATAAAAAAATTTCAGAAAAGACCAAAATGAATAAGCATAATTGTTATAGTAAAAATACATAACGTATGCTTGATATACAGAATGTATAGCTATATGTTTATGCAGTAAAATTATTTTCTATTTACTAAATTTTTGTTAAACTAAAATTTTGGCAGTGGAGTGCAACATAGATCTACTTCCTCGTGGTGCACTCCGGGCAACGTCTGATAAGGCAAAATGGTCCGCAAACATGGGCGCAGTCTGCTCTCAGCGTTGGTTTCTTAGAGTTCTACTGTGGAACGCAGGTGGTTTGTTCCATTTAGCATTTCTGAAGCTTTTCTGCAATCACGATTGTCTCCGCAAGCACTTTCATAGAATTAAACTGACTCCAGACCCTCTATACCCTCTCTATGTCTCTTGTGTGATAACCAGGAAGAAATAGATATGGCTCACCTTGTTTCCTGTTCTGCATTACCTCTTGTTTATTTATGGAAGCGCTATGGATTGCCAGACTTAAGTTGGGGGATTAACTGATGTCATTTGCTTCTATCATGTTCTTTGTATTTATTTTTTAATGATATCTGTAGTCCTGTGAACTTGTCAATGGGAATAAAAAAGATTGGCAATAATTTCTACCTGTAATGAAATACTTATTTATGCCCTGTCATCTAAAAACTGAACACAGAGCAACTATAGTGAATTTTGGAATATAGTCGTTTCAGTTCAAAGACTTTGACAGCAAAAATAAATAAACCAAAGAAATGTAAAGCACCTATTTAGTATATAACGATTTTCTGTATATAGCAATAACTTAATTGTAAGTTTCTGAAATGCAAATATCACGGAATCTGACATGGTACCATACATATGAGGATCGATTTAACGAGGACCGACTGTATATTAAATGAATATTTAAGCTAAAGATGCTTATTTAAATTATGAGCTTAATTTAGCCCAGATCAACCATGTCTCGGTTTTTAAAATTTGAGCTAAAACCCTTAATTAAATAATGATAATCAAGTATTGTGAAGATTGTGAAGATATTTTTCTTCTAAAACATCCAAAAACATCATTTAACACTAAGAATTTTTCGGACAGCAGATCGAAGAAAAGGAGAAAAAAAAAAAACCAGACCTCCATTTTTCCAGAATCACGCAAACATTTATTATGGCTAATTAGCGCGTAAAGAAACATTAGAAAGTCACTTTTAATGAATAAATCACCAAAAGACAAAAATTAAGCTCATTTCGCCATTCTCGCGCTGATATTACATAATTAACGAATCCCATTGTACGGAACAAAAGGTAATGTTCCGCCGAATTCTCGGGATTTATTAAAGATTTTTCCGAGAAATTAGCAGTCGGAAATTAAGAAGTTCCGAGGAGATCGGGAACTTCAAAGGGCACAATTAATTTAAAGAAAGAATCATTACAATCTCTTTTCAGGTCAAAAGCAAATGCCACCGAATCGACCACTAGCTAATTTTGGGGAAATCAGAGGCGAAGTGAAGTGAGGGGAAGGAATTTCATTGCCTGGATTTTGGAAGAGATCCATTTCATTGCTGAAGTTCGAAGGGCCAATTTAAAAATTCTTAAATAAATCTAAAATTTTTAAAACAATATACGTTGACGTAAGTTATTAACTACTGAATAACTTTTCCAAATATATAATAATGTTGAGGATATTTGCAATCTTTGGATAGTTAATAGGGGAGTTACCTAATGGTTATAATTAGAAAGCTCAGAGAATCATGCCAAACTGAAAATTTAAGTGTTTATGCTGGATACAGATATGCGTGGATCAGAAAATCCTTTATTGAATCCAAAGAAGGTAGGGGTTCTCCGAATTAACTCCTGAGATGTTCTTGTCAATTTACAATGACACAAAAGTGTACATGGTGTAACAGGGCAAGTATGATTCACGAGTTTATATTTTTGATTTCCTCTTCTCCTTCGTCAGCACTACAACAGGCTACAGGCTAAAGCAGTCTCTATAAGCTTTCTCCATCTGACCCTGTCCGGGGCAATAGATCGCCTTCTGTTGACTTCTAGACCTTTTAGATCTCTCGACTGAATTGCTGATTTTTCCGACGAGAAGAAATATAGCATTTCTGTTACCATATGAAAGGAATGTGCATTCCTTAAGGAAGTGCATAATAACATATCACTCTAATTTGACAGCAGATAGGTAATATTGTGGATAGTTATATTACAGGCAGTTAGTGTTTTGTGCTAATGTGAACAACACCTCATTCAAATCTGATAGCAGATAATCAGTGTCACAGATAATGAGACCTTATGAAATTAGCGATTGCATGTGCGACCTTCACAAGTCGAAACAATTACTAATGGAATATGGACTAAACCAAGAGTTTGTTGCATCGTGATTGGTGATAGACCATGGGCTAAGAAAGTGTCTACTCGAATGAGAAGGGAGGGAAGCTGACCCCCTTGACGAGTTTTGCTAAAGTGAGGTTTTTGAGTAGGAGAGAAAGAGAGTTCTGCGACGAGTAGACAAGAAGTATTATTTTCTCTGAATTATTCGAAGCTTCCCCTGTTTTCAAAGTCAGCCCCTTGTGGTTTTGTGTATCACGTCATGTAATAATTAAAGTCTGCCTCTGACCAGGCAATTAGATTCATCGTACACTCGAGAACTGTGAAAAATCTCCGACCTTGAAAGTAAACTGCATTTGTGAATCAAATTATATCTTTAATTTTCATTTCTTTTTAAATAATAGTTTGTAATAATTAGTTCTAATTATATATGTCAGGCTTGTAAATAAAAATTAAAGTGTTCTCATGAATATGAAAGTGGTCCTCTTCTTGAAGCCGTTATAGGTTTAGTATAGGCCGAAACGTTACAGTATATTCACCATTGTAAAATGATGAAAAAATAAATGTCAGTTTAAATTCATTACTATAAGGATAAACTTACAAATAGTTAATTACCTAGTTTGCAAAACTAAGTTCTAACAATCATATAATTATCATTTTTTGCAGCAAATCCTAATTAGTGTATTTAACTATTTAAATATAAGGTGCACCAGTGTGAAACAGCTCCATTATTTGTTTTCATTCAGTTGCTTCAATGCCTTTAATGGTATAGTTACGGAGCTTGATTTCCATCTAGCAGTAAACATTTGAATAGATGCTGATACAGATAAACAGGAAGTAGTATCTCGTTACTAATTTTATAAGTTTTACATGTAATCAGCTACCTTTCAATGTATTATTCTTTCAAAATGTTACACAAAAGCAAAATTTTGAATCGGAGAATGGTTTTGTACTTTTCTGTAACTCATAAATTGTTTTAAATGGCATGCTATTTCATTTGTTCGAAGTAAACAACATTAATAAATGGAAAAAGCAAAATTGTTGTTGTTTACATGGGGAAAATCAAAACTCTAATAAGATAAGAACAGAAAATCTGTCGATAAAGAAATCAATTCAAAATTTTAAATACACTCTCTGCAATACTAAATCAAAAATAATAAACAAAAATTTGCAGTTTAAAAAAAAAAAGCTAAACATTTCAGGTTTTATACGAGTTACCACTCTTAATTCAGAAAAATTGTTAAATCTTTTAGTGAAAACAAAATGGAAATTCATAGTGAATTTCGTTAAAACATAAAACTTTCTAAGTAGCTACACCACAAAAAGGTTACTTATTTCTTAAAGCGATGCATAAATTTGGTTCCAGTGATGTAGAAAATAATTCAGCAAGGAATTTATGATTCTCGTGAGTTTTATTCTTCAGTCAGATATGAAAAAGTAGGAAACAATGTTATTTTAACTCAGTGCAGTATCATAAAAAGGTTTACTGTAGAGGTACAAAAAAAAAGAAATTCAATTATATCAACAAATTTATCTATGTAAAACTACCCTAAGAGGGAACTACCAATCAACTTAAAATTTACCTTTTCCTAAATTCCTTGAAAAATTAAGATATACAGGTATTGCATAAAAATTTTCAAAATGTTTTTGCAAATTCTCTGATACTTCACCTATGAACTATTATTCACTTGCAGAAAAGAGCTGTTTACGTGCACAAAACTTCCATGATTAATGAATTTTGTTAAGTAAAAAAAAAGTTGAAAACGATTAAAACACAAAACCCTAGAAAATTTATGACAAACCTTCTATTCTAAAAACCCCGTTAAGCATTTTTAAACCATAAAATAAGTCATTAGATCATGTGTGCTTAAAAAATAGGTATTTACATTTTAAAAATTTAATTAAAGGCCAAAATTTTACACTTTTGTTAACATCATCCCTGTGTTAATGAATTTATGATATTTCAAAGAATTTATTGATAAATATATTACAGAATATTGTTTAAAAATATTAACAGTCAAATTTTATGTTTATTTACATTTTCTTATAATTATTTTTTATCTGCTTTTCATTCTTATATAAATTATCTAATGGAAAATCAATGTATGATCATATATACCATGTACTCCTTTAGCATAATTTGAAAAATATTTGGATATTTATGCGCCACCCATAAGAAAAACAACCCTTTTTAATTTATATCTCCGATTAAGAATTTAATATGAATAAACTTTATTTATGAACTTGAATAATGTTGTTGTGTAAAAAAAATAATTGTATGTCCTATGTGATTCAAATGGTTTCAACTTTTCTTTTGGAAAAAAAATCAAGATGTTGCTCAGTACAATGTAAACCATGACTTTTTGCTTCTTATGAATTCCTATGTACATTAGATATTCTACGGATATGTCTATTTTTCATACACACATATATGTATATATACACTGAAGTGACAAAAGTCATGGGATAGCAATATGCAAATTTTCAGATGGCAGTAGCATCGCGAACAATAAATTCGCAGGTGCTTTCATTTCTGTTCAAGTTATTTAAGAGGTTTTGACGTGATGATGACCGCACGCCGGGAATTAACAGACTTTGAACGCGGAATGTTAGTTGGAGCTAAAGCATGGGTCATGCCATTTCGGAAATCGTTAGGGAATTCAACATTCCCAGATCCACTGTGTCAAGAGTGTGCCGAGAGTATGAAATTTCAGGCATAACATCCCACCATGGACAGCGCAGTGGTCGACCGCCTGCACTAACGACCGAGACCGGCGACGTCTGCAAAGAGTCATAAATTCTAACAGACAAGCAACACTGTGTCAAATAACAGCAGAAATCAATGTGGGACGTCAAATGTCTGTTAGAACTGTGTGGAGAAATTTGGCTTTCTTGGCTATTCCAGCAGAAGACCGACTCGGAGTGCCTTTACTGACAGAACGACATCGCTTGCAGCGACCTCTCGACACGTGAGCAAATTGGTTGGTCCACCTGATGAATGGAAAACCGTGGCCTGGTCCGATGAGTCACGATATTCAGTTGGTAAGAGCTGATGGTAGGGTTCGAGTGTGGCGCAGACCCCACGAATCCTTGGACCCAAACTGAGCAAGGCACTGTTCAAGCTGGTGGTGGCTCCGTAATGGTGTGGGCTGTTTTTTTTCATGGAATGGACTTTGGTCCTCACAAGTGACTGGACCGAACATTGACTGGAAATGCTTATGTTCAGCTGTTTGGAGATCACTTGAAGCCATTCATGGACTTCATGTACCCAAACAACGATGAGATTTTTATGGATGACAATGCGCCATGTCACCGGGCCACAACTGTTCGCGATTGGTTTGAAGAACATTCTGGACAATTCCAACGAATGATACATGAATCCCATCGAGCATTTATGGGACATCATCGAGAGGTCTGTTCGTGCCCAAAATTTGCACCATCAACGCTTTCACAATTATGGACGTCTATCGTGACAGCATGGCTCAATATTCCTGCAGAAAGACTTCCAACGATATTGATACGTCGAGTTGCTTTTCGCCGAGCGAAAGGAGAGTCGACATGATATTAGAGGTATCCCATGACTTTGTCACTTCAGTGTATATATATATGTATCAATAACATCATAGAATTGTTTACATCCTAATATTACACATCATTTTATTAGATTAATTAAACACATTCGTAGTCACACTAAACCAAAATAATAAACCAAAATTTGCAGCTTATTTAAAAGCAAACAAATTTCCGTTGTGTTAGCTGAATCATCAGACGTAATCTATAAAATGTTGTTAAATTTTTGAAATTATTGAATCCATTGAATTATGATGATTATGTAATAATTAAATAGATTGTATCACATTTTAAACTGCTTTTTTTGGTACCATATATAGACAATAATGTATACTTAAAAACAACTTACTAACTTTACATAATACTTTCAAAAAGATTATCTCCATCAAAAGTTTTTATGAAGGATAAATTCATAATACTCTTAATGCTATCACTGTTATAATGTATATTAAAACATATAAAAAGTCACATGTTTTTTTTTTTTTTTTTTTTACTTTATTTATGTTTAAAGTCTTATTTATAAACTATTCTTAAAAAAAATAAGTCTTATGCATTAAAATAGCTAAAATAATAAGAATGAGGAACTGAAAACTATGTAGATACGTATTTAAAAACTGGATACTTTGACAGTATATAACTAAATCAATTGCTAGTTTTGTATATTCTCAGAAACATATTCAGTTTTCCGATTGGTAATTAATTTATTTCGATTTTCCCCATTTAAGTACTTGGTAAGAACATAACACAGTTTTATGTCAACCTAATACACAGTCCAGTCACATTGTGACCATTTCATCGAAAGCCAGAATATACACTCTTGTATATTCTGGCTTTAAGTGGAGTGTGGAATGTGTGGTATTAAGTGGAATTCTTTTATACACTCCACTGCAATGTGCTGCCACCTGCCTTTTGTGATTGGTTATTTCACGTTAACGTCGAAAGTAGGTGGTGGTCACATTAATGTGACTGGACTGTGTATTATTTTCTTAAATCAGAATACTGAAAATGCTGAAATTTTAAATTTAAGAATTTAAATCCAGAATTTCCAAAGCGATACTCGCAATTAAATGATTAAATTATTCTCTATTTTCTACGTAGCTACAACAGTATTTTTATTCGAGAAACAAAGTAAAAATATTTTGTGGTCATACTGTCCCATAAAAGCTCAACGGCATTAAAACTGGATTCTGTGATGTCTTGACGATGGCGATTCTTCACAATATACTTCCTACTAAGAAGAAACATTTATTTTGTACTTGGGGGAAAACAAGTCTGAATCGATCAGATGAGCACCCGGATCTGTGTTTTTTATGCTGAATCAATTTTGCTACATAAGAAACCTTTATTAGCTATTATAAAATATACTAATTGAAAAAGAAAACTTTTTTGTACATTTTGGAATTATTTCAAAAATTATATTTTGAATTATACGCATTAATTAGTTTTTTTCAAAAACAAAAACCTCTTAATAATGAAAATAATTTCTAAGTGCTAGATTAAATAAGATATTTTTATTTCCTTATTCAATGACGAGAAATAATTAATAAACAAGTAATATAAAAACAAATTATTTTAAAGTCAATTCTTTCTTTTTTTTTTCTCACTATATTGCAAAAAAGTCCTTTATAAAAATTGTCCTTCATTTTTTAAGTTTATCTGCTGCCATCTATTGATAGATACTTGCAACATAAATAAAAAAAAAAAAACTAAAATTAAGGAATTAAATTTAATTACTGAATTAATATTTGAAAAACTGTATTAACATCAAGTGTCATCCACTACAAGTTCAAAAAAATGTATTTGAACTTGAGTGGATGAATAAAAAGTGTTTTATTGACGATTGAAAATTTGAACAAGATATGTATAGGGAGAGTGTGAGCTAATAGAAGGAATTTAAAAATATACAAAATGTATAAGTTGCTATCGTTGCTGAAATAAAAAAAAAAAATCACTATTTTAATTCTATCACTTGCTAATTTGTATTTAATGAGATACTAATACATTTATTAGTCCAATACAAGATTTATGCTAAAATTTGAGTAGTATCGATGCATAAGTATGTATTGCGATTTAATCATTTCAAAAAGCGGAAATTGTTCAATTATAAGATAAAAAACGTTTATGAAAAAATTTCAATACTATAAACAATGAGTTGACGAAATTAGCTTAATATATTTTGACCACCGATTGTGTAAAAAAGGTAATCATCCATTTTAAAAGCGGACACATCGATTGCTTGTTAGAGTGATAGTCAGATATACGCGATAAAAATTTTTGAAAAAGAAAAAAAAGCTTAATAGTTATTGTGAATTTTTTCATTTAATTTTTCTCTTAATATTACTTATTTGAAAATTTGAAGCATTAAAAATTAAAATCTATCCGAAATACCTGACTCCCCTAATATACCGGTCTGTTTGAATCAACTAGACTCAGCGGCTTGCATTTTATTACTTTTTATTTTAAATTGTGGATGTACTTTGATTACTTTGGTTTTGAAAGATATAACTATGTCTAGTTGATTCAAACAGAATGTGTAGTAGGGGAGTCAGGTATTTCGGATGGATTTTAAGTTTTAATGCTTCAAATTTTCATATAAATAATATTAAGAAAAAAATTAAGATATGCATGTAGTACTGAAAACGAAGAATCCAGTTTCAACAATATTAATAACTGGATTTTCCGTTTACATTATTACATGCATATCTCAATAAAATTAAAAGTTCCGATTTTCATAAGAAAGTATAATTAAATTTGTATTTAATAAAGACACAGCAAAGATCCTAGCCCACAATTATTAAGTTAAATTTGCAGTAGTTTCTTAACTTACTTACTCGGGAAGCTCTTTTTTTAAAAAACTTAACTTATTACTAAAAAAATCATATGAACCTAAACAGTATTTTCTACCAACTTAAAGCAAAATATATTTAATCAAAAAGCCAATTATGCTGTCTTAATTTAAATATTAATAATAAATGACACGATACTTAATAATAAAAATTAACACATGACTGAATAAAATCTATTCATTTCAATAGGTAAATATTATTGACAATTATTAATTTATTGAAATGAAAAAAAAAAATTTAATAGTAAAATACTACAGTTTGATCAATTTGTTTTATTTAAAAATTATATATTTTACCAACATTTTATTGTATAGTAAGTGATCAGTTTAAAGAAAAATAATGATAAATGCTTTTAATATGCATTATAATTGCTGAGTTGTTTAATGATAATATAGGTATTCATAAAATATGTAATTTTCTTTTCACATATTTTAATTATTTATATTCCCTGGTTGGAATTTTTAATCCCATTTTCTTTTATGTACAGAGATTATTAATTTTTTATCTTCAATCTATGTACGATTGAGGAACATTGCTCTGTACAAGGCTGAGTTAAAATTCAGTTTTTTAATTCTCCACAGTATGTACTTGAGAGACAACATAAAATTAATTATTCATTTCTTTCAGCGAGTTTGAATTACACAACTTTTCTGTCTCTCTCTCTCTCCTACAGTAGAGCACAAGAGATATTTTCATAAATTAGCTCAGCTTTAAACTGAAAGGGCTTCATTTTCTGTTTCTTGGAAATCTATTAACATTCATTTATGCAGTCGGAAACACTTCAATTAAAGGACGATAATGCAAATTTAAAAACTATTCTTTTTGGGGGTGGGGGTGGAACTTTTCGTCAGAAGAGAATGAATAATTAATCAAATTGAAGCATTCCATAAATCAATATTGTTAAAAGAATGGCTCCCTAGAAAGTTTTGAATAATATTTCTTGGCTTTATTGTATAATCTGAAAATAAATTTAATATTTAAAGTGTATTTTTCCCCTTTATGTTTTCTGGGCAATTTATGATGTGGTGAATAACAGAATGAAGAAAATTAAGAAAGCTATACCAAGAAAAAATAATGAAGTTAATTTCCGATGCGTTTGTTTTTATTGGTACAAATATAAATTTGCATATCATGATGATGGGTTATATTTGCCTTGAAAATTGTGGTATACTTTAACTGTTACATTTTTATTATTTCTACATAAAGGTAAAATTTACTAACTATTTATTTTAAAATAGTTTGTGGCAAATAATAGTTTTAACTGAACTGTTAATTTATTATGCATTCAAATTATAGCATAGAAAACTGTTCTTAAAAAGCTAACACACAACTTTAAAGACATCAATTTAAATGAGAGTAGTTTTGAACTTCTTACTAAGGACGCTTCTATTTATAAATATAATTTAATTTACTTCTAAAAATATCCTATATACCTAAACCGCATTTTCTACTCACTGAAACCAAAATATATCTAATCAATAAGCCAATTATGCTTACGAAATTCAAATATTTCAGAATTCAAGATTGACACAATATTTAAGTATCACTTAAAAAAAAAAATAATGCATGACTTTATTATACAATTCAATATATGAATGGGCCAATTATTATTTATTGAAATTAAAAAAAAATATTTAATTATTTAATAGTAAAATATTACAATTTGATCGATTTGTTTTCTTTAAAAGATATAGCTTGTCAAGAATATTAGTGTGCACTAAGTAATTGGTTTAAAGACAAAAATTAACAAATGTTTTTAATATCCACCGTCAGAATTACTGGTTGGTTAATGATAATATAGATATTCATAACATATGCTAATTTCCGTTTTACATCTTTTAATTATTTATATTCCCTGATCGGAATTTTTAATCCGTTTATTTTTATGTACAGAGATTATTAATTTTTTATCTTTCATATACGTACGATTAAACAACATTGCTCTGTACAAGACTAAGTTAAAATGCAATTTCCTAATTCTCCATAGTATGTACTTGAGAAACAACATAAAATTAATTATTCATTTCTTTCAGCGAGTTTGAATTACACAACTTTTCTGTCTCTCTCTCTCTACACTTGTTCGGAGAGATATTTTCATAAATTAGCTCAGTTTTAAACTAGAACGACTTCCTTTTCTGTTTCTTGGAAATCTATTAACATTCATTTATGCAGTCGGAAACACTTCAATTAAAGGACGATAATGCAAATTTAAAAACCATTCTTTTTTGGGGTGGGGTGGGGAACATTTCGTCGGAAATGAATGAATAATTAATCAAATTGAAACATTCCATAAATCAATATTATTAAAAGAATGGCCCCCTCTGAAAGTTTTGAATAATATTCCTTGGCCTTATTGAATAATCTGAAAATAAATTTAATATTTAAAGTGTATTTTTCCCCTTTATGTTTTCTGGGCAAATTTATGATGTGGTGAAAAGCAGAATGAATAAAAATTAAGAAAGCTGTACCATGAATTTAATAAATAAATAATAAAGTTAACTCTTCTGATGCATTTGTTTTTATTGGTGGAAATATAAATTTACATTTCATGATGATGAGTATATTTGACTTGCAAATTGTAGTATACTTTAACTGTTACATTTTTTATTATTTTTACATGAAAGGATAAAATTTACTAACTATTTATTTTAAAATAGTTAGTGGCAAATAACAGTTTTAACTGAACCGTTAATTTATTATGCATTCAAATTTAACCATAAGAGAACTGTTCTTAAGATCTGTGTATATTAAAAAAGAATTTCATATGAATGTATAATATTTTTAAACATAAAAAGGCTGAATAAAATATTTGGGTGAGAAAGGAAAAAAAATAGTTGAATATTTATCGAAAAGTTTTTAAGGATTTTAATAAAAGAAATTTTTGAATGCTGTTTCGTAAATATTTAAATAAGACACGTTTTATTCAACTTTAATTTTTTATCGAAAATCATAGTCGTTCTTATTATTTTGACGAAAAATCTGTACATATTTATGTCTATAGATGTCTTTTATCAATTTGTTTTCCACAATAGTTATATCTTGCCAAAATTTTTAATGTACAATAAGTGGTCGATTTAAAGAAAAAAATAATCAATATTTTT
The DNA here is from genome assembly GCA_021605095.1 of Caerostris extrusa. Lineage (NCBI taxonomy): Eukaryota > Metazoa > Arthropoda > Arachnida > Araneae > Araneidae > Caerostris > Caerostris extrusa. The sequence continues at coordinate 10,008 of BPLR01012798.1, read as the reverse complement.
AATATCCACTGTAATAATATATAATATAGCTAGTCATATCATATGTTAATTTCCTGTTTACATCTTTTAATTATTTACATTCCCTGATTGGAATTTTTAATCCGATTTTCTTTTATGTACACAGATTATTAATTTTTTTTATCTTCAATATGCGTACAATTAAGCTGCTCTGTACAAGACTAAGTTAAAATGCAGTTTCCCTAATTCTCCATGGTTATGTACTTGGGAGACAACGTGAAATTAATTATTCATTTCTTTCAGCGAGTTTGAATTATACAACTTTTCTGTCTCTTTCTCTCTCTCTCTCTACAGTAGTGCACAAGAGATAATTTCATAAATTAGCTCAGTTTTAAACTAGAACGACTTCCTTTTCTGTTTTTGGAAATCTATTAACATTCATTTATGCAGTCGGAAACACTTCAATTAAAGGACGATAATGCAAATTTAAAAACTATTCTTTTTGGGGTGTGTGTGAAATTTTCGTCGAAAAAGAATGAATAATTAATCAAATTGAAACATTCCATAAATCAATATTGTTAAAAGAATGGCCCCCTGGAAAGTTTTGAATAATATTTTTGGCTTTATTGAATAATATGAAAATAAATTTAATATTTCAAATGTATTTATTTCCCCTTTATGTTTTTCTGGGAAATTTATGATGTGGTGAATAGCAGAATGAAGAAAAATTAAGAAAGCTGTAACATGAAAAATAATGAAGTTATCTCTTCGGATGCATTTGTTTTTATTGGTGGAAATATAAATTTACATTTCATGATTATGGGTTATATTTGCCTTGCAAATTGTTGTATACGTTAACTGTTACATTTTTATTATTTCTACATAAAAGGATAAAATTTACTATTTATTTTAAAATAGTTAGTGGCTCAGTTTAAACTGAGATGTTATGTTTAAATTTGAATGTATAATAAATTTAAAAAAACTGTTCTTATGATCTATGTATAGCAAAATAATTTCATATGAATGTATAATATTTTTCAACAGAGAAATATTTGGATGCGAAAGGAAAAAAATAAATTGAAATATTTATTGAATTGTTTTTCAACGATTTTAATGAAAGAAATTTTTGAACACTGTCTGGTAAATGTTTAAATAAGTCACGTTTTATTTAACTTCAATTTTTTATCGAAAATCATATTAGTAGCTATCTTTAGTGTGCTTATTATTTTGGTAAAATTTATACATATTTATGTCTATAGATTCCCATTAACCTTTCATGTTTTCATCTATCTTATCAAACAGGAGTTTGTGTAAATTTTATGTCTTTTCCATATTGCATAAATATTATAGTAGATGAAGGATCTTTTTCTTTTGTAAGTATTAATAAAACTTATAAAGATATATAATAACAAAAATATGTTTATCATCCATTACTTTTATTACATAATAAATTTCTATACAGAATAATAATTTAGTAGAATTGTTGTCAAATGGTTAGATATTTTTATTGTTATTCTAAGGCAGCTGGCAATACAGAGGCAGTTAATCTTTATGCCATAAGGAAGGGCGGACTGCTGTTTCTCATTTAGCACTACCCAGCGGCAAGTGTGGCTTGAAGATAAGCTGCGGACGCGGAGTAAAGCTCGTTCCGACCGACGCATGAGGCGTTTAAGTGTGAAGTGCGGCCCAATCACTAGCCTCACCACGTTCGCCTGAAACCGGTTTGAAATCGACAGCTTCGAGTTGACCAACTTTCAACTCGAGGCGGAACTTCACCAGGCGTAATGCTATTTCTGACGTTTCGCTGTGAAGGGTCGAAAAGATTTTCTTGCCTGCCGCGTGAATCTTCAACACTACACTTCTCGGTGGGAACGAGTCTTAACAATACCCTCGCAACTGTCATGTTACGGGACGTTAACGATCATGTTAGACCGGGACCTATAGTTTAAAGTGGATTTCGACCCACTACAAACATCCATGGCACTGCCTGGACTCTAACCCGAAATCTGAGGTACTGAGCGCCAGAGCACTAACCACTCGGCCATCAGGCTCCTTTAAACCAAAATGTATCTAATCAAAAAGCCAATTATGCTGACGAAATTGGAATATTTCAGTGTTCAAGATTGACATGACATTAAGCATCGCATAATAATAAAACTAACAATTGACTGAATAGAATCTACAGAATTCAATACATAAATATTGTTGATAATTATTAATTGACTGAAACAAAATATTTACATAAATTTACTAGTAAAATATAACAATTTGATCAATTTGTTTTCTACAAAAGTAATATCAAAACTACAAAAGTTAAATTTATATATTATATATATATATATATATATTATTTACTATTCCCCAAAAATTTTAGTGAATAGTAATAGATCGGTTTAAAGACAAAAAATGATAAATGTTTTTAATATACCCTGTAAGAATTACTGTGTTGGTTAATGATAATATACCTATTCATAACATATGTTAATTTCCTTTTTACATCTTTTAATTATTTATATTCCCTGATTGGAATTTTTAATCCGATTTTCTTTTACGTACAGAGATTAATTTTTTTTCTTCAATATACCTATGATTAAGGAACAGTGTTCTGTACAAGCCTGAGTTAAAATGCAGTTTCCTAATTCTCCATAGTATATACTTGAGAGACTACATAAAATTAATTATTCAGTTCTTTCAGCGAGTTTGAATTACACAACTTTTCTGTCTCGCTCTCTGCAGTTGTGCACAAGAGATATTTTCATAAATTAGCTCAGTTTTAAACTGAAACGGCTTCCTTTTCTGTTTCTTGGAAATCTATTAACATTCATTTATGCAGTCGGAAACACTTCAATTAAAGGACGATAATGCAAATTTAAAAACTATTCTTTTTGGGGTGTATATGTGGAATTTTCGTTGGAAAAGAATGAATAATTAATCAAATTGAAACACTCCATAAATCAATATTGTTAAAAGAATGGCCCCGCTGTAAAGTTTTGAATAATATTTCTTGGATTTATTGAATAAATCTGAAAATTTAATATTTAAAGTGTATTTTTCCCCTTTATGTTTTCTGGGCAATTTATGATTTGGTGAATAACAGAATGAAGAAAATTAAGAAAGCTGTACCATGAAAAATAATGAAGTTATTTCTTCGGATGCATTTGTTTTTTATTGGTGGAAATATAAATTTACATTTCGTGATGATGAGTATATTTGCCTTGCAAATTGTAGTATACTTTAACTGTTACATTTTTTTTTTTTATTATTTTTACATGAAAGGATAAAATTTACTAACTATTTATTTTAGAATAGTTAGTGGCAAATAACAGTTTTAACTGAACTGTTAATTTATTATGCATTCAAATTTAACCATAAGAAAATGGTTCTTAAGATCTATGCATACTAAAATGATTTCATATGAATGTATAATATTTTTAAACATAGAATATTTGGATGCGAAAGGAAAAACAATTTGTTGAAAAACAATTCAAAAAATATTTAACCATTTTAATGAAAGAAATTTGTGAAAACTGTCTGGTAATACTTAAATAAGACACATTTTATTCAACTTTAATTTTTTTCATCGGAAATCATATTAGTAGCTATCTTTAGTGTGCTTATTATTTTGGTAAAATATATACATATTTACAGTGAGTAAAAAAGTATTGGCAATTGCCTTAATTTATTTATATTGACAAATAAATAAATTTTTATGCAATTTTAGCTGTCGTAATTAAATACAAGACATCTTAGATATATAAAAATAGTAAAAATTTTATTTTAATTTGCATTTTCTGCAATTTTTTTCTTTCAAAAACGAAAATTTGCATGTCAATAAAGTATTGGCAAAGTTTTTAACTGCTATGCAAATTTTGTTACATTGAAGTCACGTGTTTCGACTGATAAGAAACTCTACCGGTATAAAGCCTGCAAAACTACTCCAAAAGTGTCTATGCCTTATTTTGCGATTACTGCAGTAAAATGACTTCGAAATCGAAGGAGTTGGACGTTAGTGTTAAAAAACACGATTATTAGGCTCAGAAATGAAGGTTTAACTTACCGTGCTATAGGAGTGCAGTTCAATATAAGTTTATTTACTGTCAGAAGTGTTGTAAAAAAGTTCAAGGAAACAGGATCAACGGAAAATAAGACTAGAAGTGGACGACCTCGAATATTTTCTACAAGAGAAGAATGTGTCATTATTAACAAAGTTAAGAAAAACCCTAAAATAAGTGCACCCCAGATAGCTAGAGATGTTGCTTTCACTTCGCAAAAAACTTTCAGCGTACAGACTGTACGGAATGTTTTATACGAGAGAAGTTATTATGGAAGGGCAGCTAGAAAGAAACCATTCATCTCAGAGATAAATAGGAAAAAGAGGCTAGATTTCGCAAAAACCCACGTTGATTTATCTGAAGAGTTTTGGAACACAGTTATTTTTTTCCGACGAATCAAAGTTTAACATTTTCGGCAGTGATGGACGACGATATGTATGGAGGAGGCCAAATACTGAATTGGAAAAGCAACATTTAACTGCTACTGTAAAACATGGTGGAGGCAGCGTCTTAGTTTGGGGCTCTATGGCAGCTAATGTAATTGACAACATGCATTTTATTGATGGTATTATGACAGCACCTACATACATTGACATTTTGCGCCATAACTTAAAAATCAGTGCCCAAAATCTTGGCTTGGGAACATCATTCGTTTTTCAACAAGACAATGACCCCAAGCATACAGCGAATCTCACCCGTGAATGGTTACTCTACAATGCTCCTCGCCAATTAAAACCCCACTTCAATCGCCTGACATCAATCCAGTTGAAAATTTATGGCACCTGCTGGATCTAGAAATCAAGAAACATAAAATTTCAAGTAAAGACGACCTCAAACGTTTACTCTTGCAAGAGTGGCAAAAATTCCCAACGGTACAACAAATACCTTAGTTTCCTCTATGAGAAATAGATTACAAGCTGTTATAGATGCAGAAGGTATGCATACAAAGTACTGAAACATATACTGATTTTGTTTTCGCTCATAATTTTGTCAATTTCATAATTTTGCCAATACTTTTTTTATCATGTAAATTTTGGATTTTCTCGTAGATTTTAACTAAAAAAATATTTAAATGGAAATTTCGTTATATTTGTTTGTCTTTTCTCCTTCTGTAATCGCTATGTTAAAATAAAATTTGTAAACATACTTTGTCAGCAAATATGATCATTTATAGGCAATTGCCAATACTTTTTTTATCCACTGTATGTCTATAGATTCCCATTAACCTTTCATCTTTTCATACATCCCATCAAACAAGTTTGTTTAAATTTTGTGTTTTTTCCATTTGGATAAATATTATAGTAGCAGAAATATCTTCCTTTGTATTAATAAAACTTATAAAGATATATAGTAACAAAAATATGTTTATCATCCATTACTTTTATTACATAATAAATTTCTATACAGAATAATAATTTCGAATTGTTGTTGAATGGTTAGATCTTGTAAGAAATTCTAGTTTTTATATCTTTCTAGAGTCACATTATTCATTTTATAGGTCTTACTTGAATTTTTTTTTTAGTATACGACATTGGATGACTAAAAAATTTATTATTTGAATTAAAATGAAAGTTTTTCGTTTAGTTGAATGTAGATTTCAACAGTAATTAAAAATTTTACTGCGCTTCTTTTTTTTGCCATGTTCTTTATCCATAATAAAGTACTAAAAAAAAACCTTACTAAGTCCTTTCTCCAAAATGTAATATTTTTTAGTTCAAACATAATAAAAATACAGAATAATGTTCTGAATAACTTAATTTAGAAGAATTGTTGATCGAATGGTTAGATCTTGTAAGAAATCCAAGTTCTTTTATCTAGATAGAGTCATATTATTCATTTTATAGTATTTGAAAAATTTTTGTAGATATGTGACGTTTGATGACCAATAAATATATTATTTGAATTAAAATGAAAATTTTTTCATTTAGCTGAACGTAGATTTCAACAGTAACTAAACATTTTTACTGTACTTCCTTTTGCCTCGTTTTTTATTCTTATTATAGTACTCCAAAAACACTTTACAAAAATCTTTTCTCCAAAATTTAATATTTTTCAGTTCTAATAGCATAATAAAAGAATACAAAACTTATTGTCTAATATTAGGCATTCGTAATAAATTTCCAAAGATTACAATAAATTGACTACTTTAAATAGGTCTGGCATACGTGAAAAGAAGTCAGAATAACACGATATTTTGCTTGGTGCTGGAATTTCGACGCGCTGCTAAGCCCCCTGAAATCAAAATAAATCAAGAGAAACATTAGGAGCTACAGTAGTATCCTCCAATAACGCCATAAACTTGCTGAAAGTGCCACGACGGAATGTTCCGTTAGCGTGCAAGCCACGAGGCGTTGATGTGAGCACCCTAACATCTGGCAACACGCAGATGTCTTGCTGTGATTGGTCGTACTAATCTTCAAGCTGAAGAGGAGCTTAGTTGCGTGAGGGCTACTTGTCAGCATGCTGAGTAATGGCGTCTATAGACTGGTTGTAGCGCGTTCTACGACCTATCTGACTTGTTTCGGCCACAGCTTTGAAGAGAATTTAAATGGATGACGATACTGGAAGGGCTTTTCAGTAACAGTTGTTAACATTTTGGTGTCTCGGAGATAGATTGTCAGAATTGTTGTTTATTTAAGATAACACTGCATGCTTTCATAAAATTTCAATGATTTTCTGTGTTTCAACTACTACAAGGTGATTAAAATGTCATGCAAATAATTTTAGCACAAGTGTGATTAAGAGAAAATTCAATCAAATAAGATATTTTAAATTTTGAAGAATTATAATAGCACAAATATGATTTCAATAAAAACACACTTTTATTCTAGGTACCTTATAGTATTATGTTAACATTTTGGTATCTGGGAGATAGATTTTGTTAGTGTTGCTGTTTATTTAAAGTAACAAATACTTTGTTTTGATAAAATTTCAACGATATTTTATGTTTCGGCGATAACTGTGTTATTACTTAAAATTATTTACATGACATTTTAATCATTAACAGAAGTATAATTAAGCAAAAATTCAGTCACATAAATAAAATAAAATTTATTTAGTATAAATTCGAAAGTATTATAATTTCATAAGACTAAAATTTGATTTTTAATAAAAACATTCTAGCTATCTTTTATTGTGAATAATTTATTCAATTTTAAAATACCTGAGCAAAATAGAAACAACAAGCCAATGCTGTAATCTATATGCTATATCCTAAATAATACTCAATATTACTTATTTGAAGTAAATGAAACAATTATTTCTCCAGATAGATTTATTTTTTGCACTAAGCATTTTAAGGAATACTATTACTATCTTACGGATAGTGCTATAAATGACATCTTTATAAGATGAGTTTCTCATACTGTAATATAATGATCAATATTACGCAAAGCAAACAACGTTGTTAACGTCAATCAACAAATGATCTTCAGTTATTTAGAATTGTTGCCAAACTCTTTAATCATTATATATATATTTAAAAATTATATAAACTGGATTAGTAATCTTTCATTTATATTCTCTTAAACAAATGTGTATAAGAATCAGAAATAAGTGGGGTTTACAGGTAGTTTTGGCATTTCCCTGAAAAAAGTCTTCTCGATTTTATCGCATTTATTTTTCTATGTTGGCAAAGAATGGATCACAAACGATGCAACCTGATCGTCCTTTTCCTTCGCATCATATAAAGCGATATATATCTTTCTCTGTTAAATTCAACTATTTCAACCTATATAGAGAAAGGCTTCCGAGAAAAGTGGAATTCCCTATTGAATAAGTCAACAAGAATTCCCAGTTCCTTACCTAGAGTGGTCAGATTGACCTGGTTTAGCCTTTTCAAGGGTCATGACTACTTACAGAATCACCTGTATAAAAAGGATTAGCTGATATAAATGCCCACTTTACGACCATGGCGTGCTCATGACTGGAGAACACCTTATCATATGCCCTACTGTTCTTAATTGTATCTCTTTTTGTGCTACTGTTAATGCCTTTAGTTACTCGTATTGTTTTTGTCGTCTTTTACTGTATTGGGGTGCTCGTCGGCTAATGAACGAGAGACGGAACGGATAAAAACAGATCGTAGATGGGCATAGGATAAAAAAATTATCGCGCGCAATCAGATGTACATAATAAATAATCAGTATGCATTAAGCTCATTTTAGTGTCTGTAATTTCAGAAATTTTAATGAACGATGTTTTTATGATGCTAGGCATGTAGAATTTTCAATAAATGAAAAGGATAATGTTTTTTTAATAAGGTCAGGCATGTAGAATTTTCAATAAATGAAAAGGATAATGTTTTTAATAAGGTCAGGCATGCCGAATTTTCAATAAATGAAAAGGATAAGTTTTTCTTAATAAGGTCAGGCATGTAGAATTTTCAATAAATGAAAAGGAATAAAGTTTTTTTCAATAAGGTCAGGCATCATGTAGAATTTTCAATAAATGAAAAGGATAATGCTTCTTTAATAAGGTCAGGCATGTAGAATTTTCAATAAATGAAAAAGGATCAAGATAATCAGGCATGTTTTTCAATAAATAAAAAGGATAATGCAATGAGCATGTAGAATTTTCAATAAATGAAAAGGATCAAGTTTTTTAATAAGGTCAGGTATGTAGAATTTTCAATAAATGAAAAGGATAAAGTTTTTTTAATAAGGTCAGGTATGTAGAATTTTCAATAAATGAAAAGGATCAAGAATTCTTAATAAGGTCAGGTATGGTAGAGTTTTCAATAAATGAAAAGGATAAGTTTTTTTAATAAGGTCAGGTATGTAGAATTTTTCAATATATGAAAATGATAAGGTTTTTTTTAACTGTACATTATTGAAAGAGTTAATTATATAAAAAGCTTTAAATTCAATCACAAACGACTTTCTATGACTTATAGATTTCCATCTTTCACAAATATAAATAAAAAATTAATGCTGATATAATAAAACAATCGCAAAATATTTTTAAAAAGCAAATAGGGTGTAGCATTGTATTTTAATCAATATTTCCTTCCTGGGGACAAACACCATATTCTCTATATAAATATCTAAGGTTAAAATGTTTAAAGAAAATAGAAAATATTTCTCTATTCGATGCAAATAAGAAAGTTTGCTTTTATGGAAGAGAAAAAAAAAAAAAAAGAAACGAGGAGATTCGGCGCCGAAATGTATTTGTTTTCCTATAAAAAGGAAGCATATTTATTTTTCTCATTCTAGTAAAAACTATTTCAAATCTCGCACACTTTTTTTTTTTACTTTTTAGAAAAGAACATTTCCCCCTTCAATAGTAGCGCTTAAAAATTTGCCCAAAATGGCGAAATTTAATTTCCTGCACTTCTCTTTGCGTTTTGTTTTTCTTCTTTTGGAATTTTCGTCCTTTGGGACAGAAAGACACTTTGGAATGATAAACGAAATCTTTATTTTTTTCCCTCTACTAGCCCATGCTATTTTCTTGAAGGTTTATATTATATATATGTATATACAAACATATTTACGAAACAACGAAGATATTTCCTACACCAAGCCTTATAGATTCCTTTATATAGCTGGATCTCAAGATGTGATGCAATGCATTAAAGCAATTTATTAAATATATTATTATTACTAAAATATTAGTTGTTCAAAAGTAAAACGATTTTTAACAAATATACTATAAAAAAAATAATTTTTAAAAACATTTATAAAATTTATATTCTTCTTTATAACACAGGTCTCAAATTGTCTTGACTTTTAGAGTTGTTTAACACTGTTATTGAACAAATAACTCTCTGCCTATACTAGACCTATAACGGCTTCAAGAAGAAGGCTACTTTCAGGATTATGGGAATATTTTACTTTTTGTTTACAAGCATTACTATATATACAGAGCTGTGAGTTAATACAATTTATAGTTTACAAAAAAATGGAAACTAAGTATTTAAATTTTATTTACAAGTGCAGTTCACCCAAGGACGGCGATTATCAGAGTTCTTGAGTCTAAGACGAGTTTAATTATCACGGGG